>WOGR01004182.1:0-15011 GCA_015342045.1 Leptinotarsa lineolata | reverse complement strand
GTAAACTTAGAAACCACAATGACCATACGTGAGAAAAAAGCATGGGTATCATTCCAGGAAGTTGTTACAAAATTCTTAGGAGATGCAAAGGGCCCAGAATATCGTACCATTGTAGCTAACATGTTGAAGAATTTCAAGAGACTAGGATGTTTGATGAGCCTGAAAGTCCACTTCTTGAACAGTCATCTTGATTACTTCCCGGAAAATTTGGAGCAGGGTGAGCGTCTTCACCAAGATAGTGAGTTGATGAAAAAACGTTACCAGGGCCGCTGGAACATCAACATGATGGGAGATTACTGTTTTTCACTTCACCGTGATAATAAAAGTAAAAAAAGGTAAAATAATAGTTGTTTTCATCGATTTCTTTCATTTTATTCGATTGCTCAGATATAGCCATTGTAAGGTTGTAAATTGTCACCTCACTTATATGTCTATATATTTATGATATACACATGTATATACATAAACATACATTGATTCTCCACAAATATTCTAATGTATCATTGGTTTTCATTGATAAATTAATATTTTTGAATATATTTTTCATTTTTATTTATTATTTTGATTATTTTCATTATCAGATACTTTTTGACCCATCCTGTAGACTCTAAAATGATTTTTCAAAGCCTTAATCAATATACATATAATATAATTCTCGAAAAAGTTAATTCTTTGGTCTACAAGGACATTGTCGTTACGGGGTGCCCCACCCTGTATTGATAACCTCAAACTTCTGGGAAACGAATTTCGGGACGACTTTGCATGATAAAAACCAAGCCGAATAGCTCGATCCGGAAAACACAACATTTGAAACTGTTTCAAACTGACTTGGTAGGTTCTATCAATTCATCTTCGAATGATAGTGATCATAATATATAGAAAGAAGAATTTGATTTCTTCTCTTCTGCAATTGGGTTAGGTAATATTATTTGCCACGGTCTACCTTTTTTTCCTTATACGACGCATTCACTTGTTATTTGTTCAAGAGCATATAGTGACGTCTTCTGCTTCTTGTAACGTTGGAGAGGGACTATTATCAATATTCTGATATAGCTTCATCACCTTTCTCTTCAACACAAACTGAACCGGAAAATCAACAGCAAAATCTACAAACAATATTGAAAATCATCAAACAATGAATATGATTCACTTCATGCAAACTGACTGTCATCTTCTATTTATCAATGATTTTTATAAGAATTTCAATGCTACATTTCAAATGCTACATGTCCGGAAATTACACTATTATTCATTATCTAAATGTTCTGCTATCAAAAAAATCATACACCTAACTCTCAATTTTTCCTTTCTCAACCGAAATAATCATGAGAGAAATTTTCGGGTCGTTATAAGTAGCACAGTTATATTCTGAACTTTCATTTATTCGAATATTTCAGTTTGGCCAGTATCAATAATTTTTACTCCTTTCCATGAAACTGTTTGTGGAACTATCTTTCCTGATGATCTCATAATGATCTCAATCACGAAGTTACTTCACATAGAGTCAGTAAAAGGGCATGCCACTCGGTGATTAAAACAGAAATATTCATAAACCTTATTACATTTTTTTTATTTCCATCGAATAGAAATTTTCAATCATTGAATGCTACAAAATGGGAGCATTTCAACTCACAAAACATCCTTTCATTTCGTTGCACACGCCAAACCTCTCAATAAATTGGAAATTCATCAAATTAAATACATTTGTTTGAAGAAAAAATAAAACGAAAACAACTGCAAGTTTAATTAACAGTAACCAGATATCACAAAAGAAAAACAATGCAGGATATATTTCGAAGCTTTGAATTATTACAGAGGAACGATATTCCATTAAAATTTTCATTCTACCGTGAGAGACAACTAGAGCAATGCAATGAAATAGTATGGACATTTTTTCCCAGAATTGAACCATCAAAATGTCACTTTCATCTAAAGAATCTCTACAGACCAAAAAGGTAGAAGACAAATGTTACAAATTGATATGAAATTTCAGTAATTTATTTTCAACACTAATACATGGAGTCTATACGCAACTTCTTTTGCATGTAGACTATATGTATTAGCCTGTCTAAAAAAATTGTATGTGAACTATACACCTTTTATATACATACAATTCAACTATTCGATTCGTGAAACGAACTGAATATATCAAATACTGAATGATTAAAGAAGCTTACCACAACATTTCAGTGGAAACCGCTCCCAAATCGTTTGACCTTTTTTGGGATAACAATGCACAGACAAACAGACTGAAATTCTTAAAAGTATTGATTTTTTTTCTATTGCGTTGATAAAAACCTCTTCTCATATTTTTTTCCAAATGTATGTGCAGAGAGCGATCAGTTTTACTTTTATTATAAGCCTATATTTTACTAATATAATATTTTTGTTGTAGAAACATGTTTACCAAATTCCACACTTTCCAAAACAGGTACTGTTACCAAACAGCAGAACTGCAATATTCTCCTCAACGTATGTTATACCAAGCAGGCGTCTTCAGAAGATGAAGAAGACTGCTAGCTAACTCTGAATCTGATACACATCAATGAGTTCGGGCAGAAATTGACGAAACATTTTTTCTTGAAAATACACGGTGATTTCAACAGAACGTTTCATATAGAGCTGAAGAATGGAATTTAAAAATCTAGTGTCAGGTTTCAATCCCAACAACTCCAGAAAGTTTTCATTTATTCTAAAGCCGTTCTCCAAGGCGTGTTGAGAAGCACTAGATTTTTCTGGACTTCGAAATCTGATATGTACTGTTTTCTCTCCGAAACGAGTCAGAATAGTTTGCTATTAGTCTGATTGATATATTCATATATTCCCGACTTTTCATTTCCCAACATCTTGCCCTCACGTTTACCTAACTTTTACTGGAGTAAGCAAGAAGTTTTGACTGTTACTTTCAGGTTCAACTTTCCAATTCGTTAGTGTATCTTTATTCATATTGAAAAACAATGAACTGAATGAATGTATTTTTGAAAAGTTGGAGATTCTGGAAAATCTATTTCAAATTTACGTTTCCTAATATAACTTGTCTTCTATATTTGAAAAATACATTTTAAATCTTTGTCTCTGATAACATTTTTATACATCGTGTGTTCCTTTACTCAAGGGAAACGTAACAAACCTATGAAAAAAAGTTCATTTCTGTCATGATGACACACAATGTTGTTGAGTGTCCTTTACCTTCTTTGTGTCAAAATTCACAAAAACATGATCTATATATATCGAATCCAGGTCCATAAAAAATGATCTAACTAACTTCTCTTTTGCTTCCAGTCCAAATCTGCTCATAAACAGGTTACCTATAAAGGACAACAAAAGATTTTACATTATCGTACCTTCGTGCGGTCCGTAGAGATAATTATTGAACTGGAAGCAATTCTCAAATTAACGAAAAGAACACTTCGTTTAGGCCAATCCCAACTTACTCACACTGTAGGTTAATGAACTGACACCTATCAGAAAACAACTATTCCCCTATCTAATATCACGAAGGCGTTGAATTATATTCAACAGGTGTTAGTGCAGGAATCTTCACAAAAGTATTTCCTTCATATGCTGTTGGCAATAAAACTGCTGGAGTCAATTTTCAATAATAGGAACGAGCACACTTGCAGACCGGTTTCGAACTATTTGGCCTCTCGTCAGTGCAAAGTAGTGGCTATCATCTATCTGAAGTTGACGATATAATATGATTGAAAATCTAATTCTTTTCAGAGTATCATGATTGAAGTCCTTTATTGATTCGAATATTGGGTTGCAGATAAGGGCTAAGAATGAGTTTGAAGAAACCTCTTCAAGTTAATGAACAATACAGTATTCGGGTAAACGATGGAAGTCATCAGAAAAATAGTCAACAAAAAACTCCTCCCCAAATGGGCTGATTGCTATAGAGACAAGGCCTATATTCCTAAGTCAGACTTCAAAAATTGCATGATCTTCAACAAGAATTTGGGCGCAGTCCAACTGAGAAAACTGCGAGTTGATCTAAATAAACCGATACAAGTAGGGCAGACTATCTCAGACTAGGCAAAGACTACCATATACGATTTTCATTATGGCTATATGCTCCATCAATTCGGAGATAATTGTAGGATCCTCAACACCGATACAGATAGCCTGATTTATGAAATATGCAATCAGAATTCTCATCTTAATACGAGATTGCTCTCAGCCCTGAAGGTGATGAACGTTATATAAATCCAGATTCACACGATACGCTTCTTTGGGGTCACCATTCTATCCCCCAAACATCAAATGCTATTGATATCGACGAATAACCCTTTTTGATGATTATAAGTAGATATGTATTTGGCTGCAGTTCAGCTGAGAAAAGATTTTCAAATTATTAATGAATGTTCAACTAACTACTTCATATTGTTAGTAAGTGAGTAAGTAAACTTATCCAATTATGGATACGAGAAAGAAAAAAATATATAGATTGATAAAATGTAGAGATTATACAATCTTGAGAGAACTAATGAAATTTATGGCTACCTAAGCAATCTTGTATTGTAGCCAGCAAACAAAATAGTAATTCTTATCCAATATTATTATACTCACTCTGCAAGATTAAGAAAGAAAGATATAGAAAAAAAATGATACAGGACGAGAGAGAGGGAGAGGTCTGTTTGTGATGCGCTCTGGAAGGCAGCTCTAATAATGGGTATTTCTTATTCAGATATCAGTAGAAGCATTTCATAATGAATGTCAACAAATTTGTTCAACTCCATTTTGAATTCAAGTTTGTTACTCATGTCTTTAAATTATTCCGGTAGAGTGTTGTGATGTTTGGGTCCAAGATACGTTATAAATTTTTGATTATGCGTGAGTCTACATCGTGGAACATCCATGGTCTTAACTGAACTGTTACGAGTACTGAAAGCGAGCTGTACAAATTTGATTGAAGAATTATCAGTCCTTAACAAACTCCAAAAAATGTAAGTTTTTCTAACTCCGGATAATCCAGTTTCATCACACAACGACTGGTTACAATACCTACGATCTTTTTTATCATGATCCTCATCAATGAATTCTGAATCACGTTGAAGTTAACTAGGTACCACCCCATAATATTGTACAGTAACGTATTATGGAGTTAGCCAAGGCATCATACACTTTCAGTATCATCTTCCTATTGGTTATATTCCTAAGCTGATAAAATTCATAGATTAGTTTACGTGGTCAATTTACTGTATAATCAATGTGTTCATTCCACCGAAGATATTGGCCAACTAATACTCCTAGGTATTTGATTGTGTCCGTTTTATGTATACAAGTACAGTTACAATTGATAACATTTGCACAAGATGTTTTGTGGATTTTTATAATGTTTCAGCTGATTGATCTCTAGTTGTTAAAATCAATGCAATAAACTCAGTTTTTTCAACATTGACACTCAATAAGTCAGAACTCAACCAGTTGAAAACGCTTTTGATGCCTATTTCAGACTGAGTATATACTTCTTTCCACGTTTTTCCAACGAAAGTGATAGCGATGTCATCAGCAAATGGAGTTATTTTCCCATTGAAATAATAAATTTCAAAGATGTTGATCATATTTAATAGAAATAAAATGAGTCCTTGGGGTACACTCCGGGTAACTATTTGTGGGTCGCTGAGAGAGTCGTCCACCTTGACAATTTGTGTTCTATTTGTCAAACAGTCTTAAAATATTTTCGAAGCAACACTCCTCACACCAATGTCAGCTAGACGTTGAAGGAGTATATTATGACCGACAGTATCAAATGCCTTGGCCAAATCCAAAAAACAGTGTTTGCACTGCTAGTTATTTCCTTTACATTCTGCCAAATTTTCTCTGAATCATTTTCAGCCTCTGATATTTTATTAGTATAAAATTTGTTTTTATTTTCTCGGATAAGTTTTGTTAGGAAGTTTCTATAAAGTCAAAACTCATTTTGATTTTCTACTGAGAAGTCTGCCAAAAGATTACGTTTCAATTTGTCTCTATGGTGTATAGAAATTAGAAGACCATCTGTCATCCATGATTTCTATTTTGTCTGTTCATTTGATTATTTTTCACTTTTGTACGTTTGTCAATATGCTATTCTTCATTCAGGGGTCCGAAAATTCGCAAAATGAACCATTATAAGACGAAGCATGGAATTGAGTCATCACCTGATGATTCATACTAGGTTAGTGAAACGCGCTGAATGACAAATGACTGTCATATTGAAACACGAAAGCGGCTACAATGACGAAGAAACGAATAAACGCACGCAAATCGGTCGGAACGCATGCAAAACAACGTATTTTGAAATGTCATTTCCAAATGCTTCGCTTTCCTCATTGCTCCCACCTTTGAACGTTAATTCCACAACATGTAACTTCACGACTCTTTTGAATGTATATATACGTTTTTCATTGGGATCGCACGTAGAAACGCTACACTTTCGTTAAATCGACATGTTTTTTTTCTAATTGATGTATTCTGAGACAACCTGTACACATTCAGAGATCACACGATGAAACGTCACAGCCTCGTTGAACTGTCATTTTTTCAATGATGTATTTTGACTTACCCTGTACACTTCACTTGATTCCCACTGTCATGTTTTTTTATTTAATCTGATTCTCCATTCATCATTGATAATATATTACTTTCACGTGTCCAATATTTTCATCTACATCATTTTCATGACTCAACTACGCTCTTTGAATCTCTCCGATATCAATTTTATCCTTCTCTGTTTTCATTCATGAGTCTGAGTTGCAGATACAGTGAATAAAACAACCGTCATAAGTATCAATATTCCGCAATTACTTCCAACATCCCACTAAGAATATCGTCTATCACGTCGACGACCTGAATTCGATTTTCATACTGGTTGATTTTTTCAATACAGTTTCCCTCAGCTGCCGATGACCATTAGGACTACGTGACAAGGGGGCTCAGAGATAAAGCCCCAAGGGGTGAGGCGGAGTCCCAAAGTAGCTTACGTTCTTTGAATCTCTCCGATACTTATTCCGTCTTCTTTTGCATCGATTACGTCCCACGTTTCTCTCACCTAAGTCCCTCTCTGAAACACTCACCAACGATGCGCGACCTTGAAGTGAGCTCGTGAAGACTTTGTTCATCCACTGTGGGGACAATTACGTCACACCTACTTTGAGTTGGGTGTTCCACAAGGTTCCGATCGGAGGTCGTAAAATTACCAGAATGAAGCGTGTTGAAAAAAATACATGGGATTTTGAGCTGGAACTTCCCTAGTTATATCACTCACACTGTATACGTTTCTCAATAAAGAATTGAGGGAAGCGGATTGCACGTTAAAACGTTAGAGGCCCCCATTAAACTGTAATGTTATTCCCAAATGATTCATTTTGTCACACCTTGTACACATTGAGTCCTTTTTTTTCTAAATGATGTATTTTGAGATACCTTGTACACATTGAGGGACCCAATGCCGCGTGTTTTCTTTGACGTCTCCTCCACCCCCATTTTCCACTTAACTTCCGACAAATGACAAAGATAACTATGTTTTTTCTTTTACGTTACCAGCCATGTGTTTATTTTACGTTAGCAATCATGTTATTTTGTTCAACGTTG
This sequence comes from Leptinotarsa lineolata, assembly GCA_015342045.1. Classification (NCBI taxonomy): domain Eukaryota; kingdom Metazoa; phylum Arthropoda; class Insecta; order Coleoptera; family Chrysomelidae; genus Leptinotarsa; species Leptinotarsa lineolata. The sequence goes on along the minus strand of WOGR01004182.1, from coordinate 7,436 downwards.
CACGCACCCTGTATACCTCCATGACAGCCCAGTTTTTTCTTTAACGCTTCACACCCTGTTTACCTCCATGACAGCCATGTTTTTTCTTGAACGCAGGCAGCCATGCTTTTTTCTCTAACGCTGCACACACCCTGTATAACATTTTATTGATGTGTTCTGAAACAACATTCTGTATACCCAAACGCGCTCGGCTCGTTATCTATCAAACATCAATAACGCCACCACTGACCTGTTTCCCGAGCCATACACATGAAAACACTTCCAACCAAGCTCTTTCACAGTAAAATTTAGCGTACTACTTCAACAATGAAAACATCAACGCCATGTTAGTATTTGACGTGCTGCACGTGATGATCCGACTATTATCAATGAAGTCGCCTTTCTGACATTTTGCGTCATCTTCGTTTTTCTTGTTACAACTCATTCATTCAAAGCTTTCGGTATGTCTTTTTCGTTTTCCCTAGGTCTCTGGAAGTTTCCTATATTTAGTTCACAATTTTCCTGGAAAGCTAGGGAAGTGTAACAGAATCGGCTTAGACTACCTACTGATTTCTACTTCTTCATCTTCATACAAAAAATGAGGAAAATTACCTTAGGGAAAAATGAAGCAATCAATTCCAAAACGAACTCTTAATGAAGGTGTGTAGTTTATGTATATAGTTCATTTTGAGAATAATCCCTTCCCTTTTTCCTTCGAGAGTTTTCCTAATTTTTCGTATGAATATGGACAAGTCGAAAGTCAAAACTTTATTTCTCCAAAAATATACTCTTTTCAATAAAAACAAGATTCCTATGGCTGAGATTTATTCAAATGAGCGTATGAATGTCATTACGTACTGCCATCGTGACATAAGTAGATTGGACGCATCCGTAATATCAATTCGTAATGCTATGAATGAATTGTAAAGTTATCCAGATTAGTGCTGAGGAGGCAATAAGATAAATTTCCTTCTCTGAAACTTCGAAGTCCGCCATTTAGCGGACTCAAAACTGTTTTTTAAACAAAATTCCAAACTTGACTATAACTGTGAAATCGATCGAAGTCGTACATTGAAAGGTAATAAATTTTTCACACTGTATCATTTTCAATCACCTGGTAATGCACAAATCAAAGTGATAACCTCATTTCCCCATAGCCTGGTGAAAAATGAACACTTGCCTTTTAACCGAATTGAATAAACTTTTTTAGCGAATTGGTTATCCAGCAAGTGACGGAGAAGTGTGAGGGAACGACCAAAGTTTGAACAGGTGAGTTCTGAAGCGATATTAAAGCTGAAGTGACTGATGGAGCTGAGAGTTTAAAATAAAGATGTTCTTTCCGAGTGGGGTATAATTACTTTCGAGATTGTTTGTCGGAGTCAGTCATTCGTATAATTGGAGGCGTTGATCAAATTTGAGAGGTCATTATACAGTCAGGAGTGTAGAGACTGACTTTGTTCGCAGCTTCATTATATCCAACGACCTTGTTGAAAGATTCATCCAGAGTGGAAGGAATTAATGAGACCCACAGTCGATATTGAATTGCCTGATATTCGGGAAAGTATCAAATCACCGTTATTTCTTATTGTAATCAATCATAATTTTTGATTTGGGTTTGATTAATGGGGTATTACTATGGAAAATATCAGAAAAAGTTCAAGGTTCATGAAATACTATTTTCATTTCAATCACACGACAGCCTAAGGAAAAACAAAAATTTGAATGAAAATCAACAATTTCATTTTCATCACAGACTTAGGAAATAATGAAAGAATAATTGTTAATTTTGATCTGAAAAACTGATTTTTGGAAGTTCTACAATTTTGAATCATGTGTGAGACGAACATTGGTAGAAAACTTTGGAAAAAACTTTTTATTTTTGGGAATTCAGAAAATCATGAAATGAGTTTCTGTTTTCCGTTAGAAGTTTCCTTAGAAGTGGGAGTGTGAATTATCATAATTAACCCCACTGAATATCTCCAGATATATTTATTGTACGATAAAATGAGTAATCACCTTCAGTTAGATGGAACTAGAACCCGAAGACGAAATATTTTTGATTCAATACCAGAAAACACTGTCTCCATCAGCAATAGGTATCATCAGTTGTGCCAGGCTGAATCACGGATGCAGTGAAAGCTGTAGTGTCAGACAAAAACCAATTTCCGTTTGCGTAGCCTCGTTTATTTTTGATTTCCGTCGACTGAGTCCTCTATCGAACCCATAGATGAGTTTTCGTAATGAGATATGTCATCAGAACAGTTTAGTCCGTGTCCTCAAAACTGGACTAAACTATTCATTTTTAGGGATGGTTTAGTCCAGTTTTAGGGCAGTTAAGTTCAGTAATGCACTCTTAGTTCAGTCTTGCACCATTGATTCAGACACGAAATAGCACTATCCAGTGTTGCTATAAGTATTATTCGTGAAACTCTGATTTCAACTCATTGCCTTGCCGTTTGGCCTGTAGAGAAAGTCAGAAGACGAATTTCATTCGGTGGTCGATGTAGGAGTTTGACTCCACAACAGATCACCTTGGAGACCTTCATTTATTATTGACATCCGTGGAATGATGTTTTCATTGATCCCACAGATGGTGTTTTCGTAAAAAGATATGTCAACGCCTACTCTCACTTGCTTGTCCTTTGAGGACAGTTGAGTCCAGCAATCTATTTGTGATTGAGCCTAGCACCACTGATGAAAACTATAGCGGGTCGAAACAGCACTATCTGGTATTGAATAACAGATGATTTTTCTTTGGCCTCTGGTTTGATCTAGTTACCTTGCCTTGTGGATTCAGTTCTGTGTCGAACTCATAGATGGCATACTCATGAGAAAAGATGTAACCAGTTCTACTTACTCCGCTTGTGCTTCAAAGACAATAATTGAGTCCAGTACCAATAAAGAAAACTATGGCGTATTCCGTATTGTCCAAATTATACTCTTGTTGGTGATGTTATAACCAATTATTGACTTTTTACTTTCAGTAATTTTCAAACTGAGAATTCATAAAAAAAATTAATTGTAACTACCTATTTTGTGAAAATTCCTAGCGAAGAAATATCATTTATTATTCAACAACTATTTCATACGTATTGATCTACTGGTACAAATTGAGTATTATTTGTTTTCTCCCGTAGAAAAATACATTCGTTTCTCAGTTTTTATCTTTTTTAATGGATCAGCCTCCAACTGTAAGCAATATGCATGACTATAATATGTCTAATGTTCAACAAAATATTCCTAGTAGGTATCTCATCAGACTGTGCTCTTTTGGTTCCATGAGAAAATCTGAAGGATTGAAATAATCTCATATTCTAAAGCTCAGAAACTGGTCCAGAATGAGTTCAACCAATAGACATATCCAATTAGGAGATCGACAAAATGGAAATGACAGAACGCCATTTTTTATAGTAGTAGTGAATCAATTCTTTCGTTCACACTGTGAAAAACTGTTCTCTGTATATATCACTGTTAAGTCACACTAAGCCTACAGTTATTAGGCAATAAAAAAATGAATGTGGTAGCACTTGCGCTGACCTAAGAAATGTTATAATTCATTTTGTTACATAATGAACAAACGAACATTGATATTTCATAAATTACCATCTACTTATACGTCATTAAACATTATGATTATTGGAAAAAAACTTTTTGACTTTCTATTCCTCCATATTTACACAAAAAATTAAAAACAAAATACAAAAGAAGAAAGCAATCGACTGCAAAATAAACCCTTAACAAAGATTTGAAGATCATTAGCAGAAGTTACTTTAAGATATCATTACAAACATTTGTTCTGGAATTGAAACAGATATCATTTATAGAAATGCTACACAATATAATTTATGAAAAAATAACTATATAAAGTTTCACTTACCTGGAACACTATCATCCTCAATGTTGTACCTGTAAGTTTTGGTGTAGGTAGTTTAAAGAGATAAATATTTCGAGATTCCATTTAGTATGTATCTCTACTCAATAGAGGAGAGATGCATACATGCATGCATGCAGTCAAGTGAGTTCAAGTACATTCATTACAATCCACCAGACATACAAAAATCCAAGTGATTCATGACCCAAGTTGTGTACTATAGAGTCGTGGGGAACTTCCGACGAATACAAGAAAGTAATCGCGTTCCAAATGTGTGAATCATGTATAAAAGTTTCTTTCAGATACAAACTTGAAAATAATATATGAACGTTCAATTACATGATGCAAATAAAATTTTAAAATGATTTTCTTTCAAATATTATGTTGTGAATTCGGCTTTCCTGGAAATGATCTCTGTTTGAATCTCTTATGTGATTTTTGTAGAAAAAGCTCAATATGAAAACATTATTTTCGTGTCATCTAATCTTCATATGTTGGGAAGTAATTATTTCGAATGGGTATTTTTATTTTAGTTTGTATCTGAAAGAAATGACTGTGCATGATCTATACATCTTTGTAAATTGCTCATTTTGATCTTGCTTTTTCCTTTTCTTCGTGAGAGCCTTGCTCTTTTGTATTTTTTAAATTGTTCAATTTAGCTTGTCCTGTTTGTTTGTTCGGGTCAAATTCAGCAATTGAAGTTTGACCCTGTTTCTGTCAACAGATTGATCTGATATGCGGTACACCTATTCAGTTTTTGTGATGATACAATTTATTGAATTCTGTGTAATCGTTAATTCAAGATGGCTGCAGATACAAAAGGGCGGACCACATATTTTTTCACAATCACCCCAATATGGGTATCAAATGACAGGGCTTGACTAGTAGAATAGTGGAACACTTTGAAAAAGATGCAAATTCAAGAGGGCCGCAGCTACAAAATGGCGGACCACACATTTTTTCACAACCACTTCAATATGGGTTTCTAATGACAGGGCTTAACTAGTTGAATAGTAGTACAGTTTGATAAAATCACAAATTCAAGATGGTTGCAGCTACAAAATGGCGGATCACATATTTTTTCACAACTACCTCAATATGGGTATCAAATGACAGGTATCAAATGACCCGAACATTATCATGTGTGGCATTAGGGATTCACCCTGATGCCATACATGATAATAAATTCAGTACCGTAGATTGTTGAGGAGAGTGGTGTGATAACTGCTACCTAGGACCTTTTTAGTTTCCAGTACCTCATCTACATCATTATTTCCTTTTCTTTTCAATAGAACCCTCTATGAGTTATTTTGAACATGAGGAATGATCCTTACATCCTTACGATACGGCAAATTGCTCAAGTTGTAGAATATGTGATGGAAATGGCCAATACTTGATGAAAATCCATAACGTGGGCATTTTTACTGAATATTTTACAGAACCGGAACAATCGCAAGACATGTTCCGCTATACAATAGCTTTCTCAAGCGTTTTCATGATTATCTATGATTCCCAATTGATCGACAAACGTTATCTACTTCCTTATAGATTATGTCACAGGGTATCTGCTGAATAATCCGGAAGGGAAATAGTTGAAAAAGCTCACTACAATAATGAGAACTGAAGAGATGTGGCAGTTTGTACTATTATTTATCTGTGAAAACCATTTTAACTCATTTAAAATCTGGGGATAGATGGATGAATAGAATATTGAGATCAATAGGATTGGAATATTTGAATATGAGAAATTATTGTTCAATGGGTGTTTAATGTAAAAATTCCAGTACGCTGATTTGTGAACAATTACAATTATTTGTAACCTGAAACTCAAATCAATCAATGTCAATTTCATACAGACTTTTGAATGAAGATAGGTATCGACAGAAAAATTATTTCAAACCGAACTACTTCGTAACATTTTGATGGTTTGTATCCACCGTCATCCTGATCTCCACACTGCAACTGATCTGGCTGAACATGTTGAATATACACATAGTTTCCCAAGTTTTTGTTTAAACCAGTGATCGTTCGAATCAATATACATTCTGCATTTACATGGTTTTCAGTAAACCCAAACCTAGGAGTTGAATCAGATTCTGATATACTTCTCATATCATGGCCAATATTTATTCTTTTATATTCTTTGAGTATTTGAATTGTTATGGAAATTATCTCATCTTCACGTCCCATTTATTTGTTCGGTGTTTAGTTAGGAAATGTACCAGTGGTAATCAGTAAATGAATTTAAGATAGCCGCATGTTGATTGTCAAATCAATGATCACGGACGAAGCAACTGTCTGGTGGTCCGAAGCCTCACTGTAAACGGCTCAGGTGAAGATCTCTGATATACAAAGACAGGTCTGCTACCATCAGGATTTCACTGTCTGTGACCATGGAATTCTTTCTAGGTCCACCCCTCCTCCACATCTTCCTGAAGAGGGAGGTTGAATGGACAGCAGCATACTGTATTGTACATATTACTAATTGACACTGAAAGTCATAACAGTCTGTAAATGATTTTCGAATCGATGGGAGATGGAAATCTCGGGAGCAGATAACAGTTGGTTAACGGATGAATCGAAAACACTGTCGGGGTATGGTTCTGAAACCCTGGGCGTATACAATGCATTTCTTTATTGCCCCCCTTCTATTTTTTGAACGGGTCAACTCAAAAAATTGAAATCTGTGGTAATGAAATTCATGTATGGATACTTCATTTTGAAGTAGAATTGACAGATGAAACTTTCAAGATGGCGACTGGGCGCCATCTGAAAAAATGATATTGAATAGAAAAGGGGTCTTGTGATATATCATTTCGAAGCTCCTGACAAATACTTCACAATCCTAGAATATGAAGTCAGTATCTTCACTTACTACAAAATGACAGAACATTTAATGATTTCCTGAAGGCAAACACATTAATTTCGATATTTCTAGAAATATTCTTTTTTTATCTGCCATATGGCAATTCCAACAACTCGATAATGTTTTTGTTAAGTTATTTTTCGTTGATGAAAACGACAAAAATGTCGGTACGATATTGAACATAATTGTTCACTTAGAATATTCACTTCTGAAGAGGAATAAGTATCATTCATACAAAATTAAATTGGTACACAAATTTACCTCTACACTACCGTGGTCTCGGTAGTGTAAAGGTTAGCACATCCGCCTTCCAGACGGATGACTGGGGTTCGATTTCTTGCCGGGCCACCATGCTGGGTAATCGCACGTTAAAAGGTAAGGCCTCGTTAATTCATTGCTTGCACAAGTTTCAACTTCTGAAGGTTGACGTTCATCAGCTGGTTAACGAAACGAACAATTTCAGAACAACAACAACAAAACAATTAACTGAAGATGACCCTGATCAAAGAACAGAATTCTGCCAAATCATGACGGAAACCATCGCAAGGCATCCTATCTATTTCCAGAATATTTCACAGACACAAACAAAATTGCCGTTTTCCGGGAAACACATACCCAATAGCCAGGTAACGTTTGAGCAGGAATATTGGGAAACCATATTGTAGAACCTCTATTCATTGATCAAAATTCAACAGGGGAACTGTATTTGAATATGCTAGG
>WOGR01004181.1:0-15011 GCA_015342045.1 Leptinotarsa lineolata | reverse complement strand
ATATATACGTACATTTTAAAGCTCTTGAAATGTCACTTGACGACTTGTATTAATGATTTGCCCCCTCAGGCCTTCCAGTGGGTCAGATGAAGCGTGATGTACTGTTTCATGTATTTCTACGAAAAATCCAAATAATTCAAGTCGATGGAACGACGACGACACTCAAGAGGACCCGTCGTCCTATCTAGGATTATCAAAACCTATCGCTTGAATAATTGAGAAAATTTTATGAGTGCTTCATATTTTTTCTGTATGAATAAAATAATTCCCTACAATATTTCTGGAAGCTATATAGACCTATAACATTCAGGAGTCAATCAACGTCTGTTGGGTTTTGTTTGAAAACACTGAAATTACTATAGGTTCAGTAACGACAGTTGTGACAATACTGTACAATAAAAGTACACTCGTTTCATAAACACACATTGAATAGGAGATCAGCATTTCTCATTGTTCGTCAATTTATATTCTTTGAAATTGCATGCACCGATTGAAATCTTATTAATTTATCTCTTGCATCAACTGAAGTTTATACAGATGGTATTCGTGCTTTTTTATCATTCACCAGGTACTAGTACGACTCATGCTCATCGCAGTGGCCAATTTTTTTATAATGAGCATACAATTCAACACAATTTTTTCCGTATTGCTACCCCTATAGCAGTCAGCAAATTTTCTCTCAACCTCATTTTTGTACTGAAAAAGAGTCGCGAAATTTTTCATGAAATTGCGAAAAGAATATGTTTTAGTGTATCACATCCATCATTTTCAAAATGAAGTTCAATCACTTTCATTTTTTCTGGAACTGAGTGCACATAACAAATAGTTGAAGGCTTATGTAATAATTTTCGATAATTAACTTGATAATTCAAACTTCTCAAGAGTCAAAATACTTAGTAACGTGTCCTATTCATGATTTTCATGAAAACTATAATCAATGGGAGAAAAATCGAAATAATATACTCAGCTCGCTTCGAATGGTTATCATTTCGAAACGTAATCGTCTCAACGTTCTTCAAACCCAAAATATTCATTCCTGAAAACACCTTAAATGGAAACAGGTACGAGTATATTTCGTTTGACAAACGTCAAACGGAATGTTTTTCGTTAGACATCGAAGAATTTTTGGAAGCACTCAAATTACGCCCCATATTGTAAAATACAAAAATTAAGAACATGGCTGACAGAAATTTTTAAAAAAACTTTTCTTGCTCATGTGAATATAATTTTGGAAAATTCATGATTATTTTCCAAACTGTCGATTTGTCCATCCATAGGCATTGTGTTAATTGATGAATGGATTCATAATTTTTCATACTTTTTTCTGATACTTGAAACAGTAGCCATAAAATATGCAGAAATTAATTGTTGTTCAGCAACTATTTAGCTACTTGAAACAACAACCACTGGATTGTTAAATCACCGAGATTGAAACATTTCAAATGTGTGACTAGCCTCGAAAATAGGTTTTCTTTCAAAATTGATTTAAATTTTTTGGAATACCTATTGTTGGCATTTCACTGCTCCACTGCTACAGGCCAATATCTCTTGTAACAAGTTTCAATAAGGTATTCGAAAAAGCACCAAACTCGAAGATAACATCATACATTGATGAATATAGGTTGATTTCTTGCAAACAATATGGTTTTAGGAAAGGTCTCTCAATTGATGATGCAATAACTGCACTGATAGTGGAAATAAACGAACACATAGATCAGTGACGGCCACTATTATGTATATTTTTGGACTTAGCAGAGGCTTTCGACCCTGTTGACCACGACCATTTGTTGGAGGTATTAAATAATTCAGGAAGCTTATCTTCCATGAAGATAGATGGTTCCATTTACAATTTTGCATAATAATGCTGATAATAATTGGGATAATTTGAAAATGAGAGTTGAAACACAAATTGATGTCTGAAAGACTGGTTTGATCGATCATAAGTCACTCACAATCAATTTTGAAAAAACAAACTTTCTATCCTTTGCTAGTTAAAAAAACCAACCACCCAGCTTCAATGAATCAATTATAAATAACCACAGAAAAAGTATAGAAGTCTTACAATTAGACCATATTAAGTACCTGAGAGTCACAATAGATTCACATCTCAGATGAAATGAGCATATTCAAGAAATAACTGAATCATTGAGATGTTTATTGCATAAATTCAAGTACTTGAGATCCGTTCTCGATATCAATCACCTCAAAATGATATACTATGCATTGGTACAATCTAGGCTCCAATATGGCATACTCAGTTAGGGTGCCATGTTAGACACTCACCTGAAAAAAATTGAGGTATTACAAAAATAAATAATCAAAATTATGTACAATAGAAAGAATGACTACCCCTCAAATTATATTTTCAGAGAATCAAAACTGCTTGATGTACGACAATTATATATGTGTAACATAATATTTTATATTTTCAAAAATAAAACATCTCTTTAACAAATCAGTCATGATTATAATACTCACACTAAAGCAAAAGGTGATGTACAACTAAACGCAACAAAAAAGTTAATTGGGCAACACTCTTACAAATATCACAGTGCAAAAAAGTAGTTACCTGATCTGAACATGGAATAAATGATATCAATCTGATCGAAACCATCTTCAAAAAGTATGTATATGATACCAATACAGACATTGTTTATAATATACTCACGAATAAATAAATAATCCTCGTTTGTACTTCGGAATAAGATATCTCCGTTGTCATTGTTCGTCCATACTCGTTTACTGTTGAATATATTTTCATTTGGATATATAACATACCTTTCATTTTGAAAATTAATTATTCATTTTGTGTCCTTCAGTCTTTTTTCATAGCCACGTTTAAATGTAGAATCAATTCTGCCGCACAACTTCGGTTTCAATGGATTTCTCCATATTTGTTTCGTATTGCATTTTATATATGTTACTGTCTTGTGTTGTTGTATATTTATGGATAAACATCATTATTATTATTATAGCTTCAGCTGGTTGATCTTAACGGTTGGTTAGCATGAGTGCTTCATATTACTCATTCAATCAACAACTTTGTGCATGTTGGTTCGATTCCAAGTTTCAACTTCTGAGGATTAGTATCCATGAGGAGCTGGTTAACGGAATATCACAATTGATCCGATTCCTTAAAGAAAAACAATGATGTGAAGGAAAGGAATTTTCTCTCAATGGCCTATGAATGGATAAAGGTTTTGCAATAGTTTTTGTTTCAAACTTTATCTCCTCACAAACAAATGTATATTTGAAATTTTGCAGTTATGCCTCTCCCTATATTTTCTATGTATATTAGTGACAAATCCAGTTGCATGAGATTTTCAATTCAATGTAAAGTAGAATACAATCAGAAGATAATTCGCACGGCACAAGTTCACTGATATTGGTAAGGAGCACAGGATCAAGCCCTATAAACCGATATTTTATACAGTGTAGACGAAAAAGTGCACCCCTCCCTCTCAACTTATGAACATGACAAGATATTGAAGTTACGTAGAGTTTTCATAAAAAGGCATGATTAAGAACTTTCAATAAGGAAAACATTCTAGTGGAAAAACTTTCCCCTCACCAGAATAAAATACTCTCTTTGGGCATAAGTAGAGCAACAAGGCAAGTTCTGGCACACATCAAGGTCACACGTCGTTACTAAGTTTTTCAGAGAGAGAGACTTTAGTGGATGAAAGAGAGAAACGTATGCCGTAATCGATGCAGAGAAGAAAGGAATAGGTATCGAAGAGATTCAGAGAGCGTGAGCCCCATTGGGCTGTAGGCTCTCATCTGCGATTTAGAGTGATGAATGGAAACAGAAAAGGATGTATTGAGTATCGGAGAGATTCAATTATAAAAATAATGTATATGAAAATTTTAGAAGCGCAAAAGTGATATGATAATATTGATAAACGAAAAATCAGATTGAAGAAAATAACATGGCGGTGGGTATTGAGTGGAGTATACAGGGTGCGTCAAAATACATTATTCAAGAAAAAAATATGACTGTTTAATGAGGCTGTAACGTTTCAACGTGCGATCCCTCAATGTTAACAGGGTGTCTCAATATACATCATTTGAGAAAAAATATGTTGGTTCAATGGGAGTGTAGCGAATAAACGTACGATACCAATGAGAAGCGTATATATTAAACGTTCCCAAGTGGGAAAAAATGCGTTGTTTGCGTGCGTTTTGATCGTGAATTCCGATCGTTTTGCGTGCATTTATTCGTTATCGTTTCCTCGTCATTGTCGTTTCATCGTTGTCGTGTTCATTTGTTCATTTCATTTCCGTTTTTGTCAAGGGCATATTATCATATGGTGTTGAGGTTATATGATGAAGAAAAAAATAAAATATTACGGAAAGGAATTCATTATACATTTTCAGTTTGGTAATATATTACAAAGTCATTTGTTTGAAATATCTACGTTTCGGAGACTGCAATTGTAGTTGGTTCGATTGAAAATGTGCATACAAGGTGAGACAAATTCGTTTTTGTCGAATGTGAGAACTATCTATGTGGTATTATCACAGCCCTCCAAATTCACAACGCGTGAAATTTCGCAGTTAGATAGTCATGTTTTCGATGTCCTCGCACATAAATGACATTAAAACTTTGTAAATTTTACATGAGGATGGCATACAATTGATTATATTTCGAAAAGACAGATGAGTACTTCAATCCGTGAATGTTTCGCTACAAGTTATAGGTGGTACGGCGATCTTCGTTACTCAAACAGGTGAATGATGTATTTGGCAGCAATAAAGAGTTACTTTACTGAATTCCAATCCTAATGGCTATTTCCTTAGGATTGAATTTTCGCCCAACGGTAAAACCTCGAATACAACATCTATTATCATGTTAAATCTGCGATTGATACTAAAGCAAAATCACATTTTCAGCTCCATTTTTTGATAATTTGCTGAGTTGGAGGTGCTCTTTGACAGTGTCATGCACAATGATGCAATAGGCTCTAGTATTTTGAGAAAATCCCTCGGATGCTTTGATTTCAAGTTTTTCATCAACAATGTAACTTTTCATGCTTTCGTCCCTTCTGGAACAATCGATGACCAAGAGAGCTTTGTCCGAAAAGGCGGTGGAAGTGAGAAGAGGATTATGTTTATCAGTAATTTTGTAGCTCAGTCCTGAATTGCGTGTAGTAGAAATAAGCACGCAAAAAACTCCCCATTACAAAATTCAGATGCATTTTTTTAGGGGTGATTCTCACCGTTCAGAGTGAGCGTTATATTGGTGATATACAAATGACTGAATATTGTCGGATTATTGTTGACTTTAGTGGAATCACGATTTTTTGTAAACAAACAATCACATAGCGAGAGCTTTCGAGAAACGAGAAAGTCTTGATGGCCCATATTTCATTTTTCGCAACTTGGATAAGACCAGGCAGCATATGAAGTTCTCATTTTCTGAACGGTATCAGAAAAGGAGTGTCAGCTTGGATAGCATTCAGAAGTTGCAATTTGATTTGATCATGCAGAAGAATTCGTTTGACTTTGAGCTCGATATTTTCAATTTTCACTTAACTTCCGTTTTCGGTGTGAGTGCAGCAGGAGTCTCTTCTATTTTGGAACAGTTGCTATCATCTCCAGCTCGTACTTATTGAATGATATGTTTGCCGTAGAGAAGACACTGATAATCGTTGAAAATATTCAAAAAATTCTTGATGGGTATGAGCATGTTCAATTTTTTAAATGCGTTGTGTTGATGACAACCGTATTGGTGGAAAAAGTCCAATCGAAGGTGTCCAAGTGTTTGATATCTTCGTCGATGTAGGTGAGAAAGCCTCTTACAGTACTTACAATTCCAAGTTCACGAACTGCTTTCAATTTCTTACCACTCTGCTCATAATTAGCAGATTGAAGGATGAGAATGCCAGCATTATTTACGAATAACACCTTACCATCTCCTTCAGACTCCTCAACTTTTTTGCTAATGAATAGCAGACTATCGTACAAAGCATCATAGGCATCTGATTGATTGACGTTGATTTTAATAACATCGTTGTTGCGAAAAGCCTCGACATCAGGATAGTAGGTACGCCAATCTACCTTTTGTATAGATTCATCGTTTTGTGATTTTCGGAAAATGTTGAAAACTTGATTGAACGACATGATAGCCAAGAAATTCTTAAAACAATTGGTTTTCTACTGTCAATAATTGTTGACTGGTAAAGATCTTGGTAAAGACTGACGTGAATTATCCTTATAGATAGTCAGTACCATATTTTTGTTCCAATTCCAAACTAATTATTTTTTCGTTTCGAAAATCGATGAGCGTAGATTATTAAGCGAGCACTCGTAGCGTAATATTGTTTATTTCGTATTTATGTGCAATGGGTAGGTAAATGGGGAGATTAGGTGTTTCGTCAATTGCGTACTCAGGATCAACACCAATAGCAAATTCGTATATTGTATGGGACGGTGTGTCGCTGTAGAAGGCTCAAAACATAATGTTGCTATCTATGTGTATGGTGCGTACTTCAGTGATCTTCACAGGTATATAGGATTCGTAATGTACGTTTGGTTTGAGAAGAGTAGATGAATACCCCAAATTATGCGCCAAGCTATTTGCAGGTCGGAAATCAATCGAGTGTTTCAGACAGAATATTTCAGGGTTTTCTTTAACGTTTCAGGTGGGATATATTTGTTTATAATTTTTTTCACTATCAACAATTTCGTAAGATCCAGCAGGGATATCGGAACTTTCTTAGTTAGTTTTGTCACCGTTTTCATAGTAGTAGAATTCCGTATCTTCTTCAATGTTGGGATACTGTTATATAAATGAAAAATGAGCAAAGCCAAAGTATATTCAGAATCAGATTCCGATCGAATCGGTGGATTTGAATCGATGGAAAGCATTGCTGAACGACTCGTTAGCATCAGTATCATGACCGACATAATGTTAGTACGACATCTCCTTGAGTGATGATTGAAACAAAGACAACATTTCCAATAGGAATTATCCATTTCTTCAATAAAAACATATCAACTATGAGCTAACAGGACCATAATATATTGCTTTTTGTTGCGATGAAGCAGCTGATGTAGGCACTTCAAGTCGGTAGTGGGCGAAACATGGTAAACGAATCTGCAAAGCGAATCGATGTTGTTAGTCCTTTGGTAATCTATGCCATACATTCAGATCTGTTTGAAAAATCTGTTTGAGATCTGTTTTTCTGTTAAATGGTCCCAAAGTTCAGCGTTCCCAATCAAATAGTCAATCAATAAAGTTTTCAATCCAGCGACGATCAAATTCCACAAAGGTTCATCTCTGAGCATTTTTGCAGACATTACTCTGGTCAGAATTTTGATACTGATAATTGTAATATGTAATAGTTATACCCCTTCAAAAATATTGTATCAATTCCATTGGAGGTTTGAGATAACCGAAACTATCAAAATATTGTGAAGTATTGCCGTTTTTGATGTCAGCTGCCAACAAGTTGGCAACGTGTCACGCATAAAGACTTCACGAAAATGTGGTATTTTTGGTTGAATTTTTGAATCATGGGTAGCTTCAGTGGAAGTTTTCTGGCTTTTTCAGGTAAAGACCGCATCCTTCGCGTTGATGTTGTTTCTTTAGGAACAGGTCAAATCTTCGAGGTGTTTTGCGTGAGTACAAACCGGAACCCGAATGTTTCATAGCATTATTATGACGTTGGTCTTCTTCGAGTTTCTTTTTGGCATTTTCAGCTTCTATTACGGTTTTTGAGATATCACCTACTTCACCTGCCAATGAACCTAAAGCTGAGAAGGCAGCGAATATAGGTATGAGTGGTGAGATTCCTTCAGAATTTGTTTCGAATGGGATTATCCTAGGTATCCATATATTTTTACGTCCTCCAGCTTGACTCAATGCCATTTTAGCAGCTCGCAAAGTCGAATCAGTAGATTTCTGAATATTGGTAGGATGCGGCTTCAGATTTTTTGTAATTTTTGGAAGCATATTACGTTGAAAGGACAACCCAATGCCAAGCTTACGTTTTCCTTCCATTGTTGTAGTTACGAGCCAAGCTGCAGCTTTTCCACCAAATTTAGTGTCATTCGATTTAACGCGTTTTAAGCTTCATTTTGCAACACCTGATCTGCTTTATGACGGTCTTATAGGGAGCTGCGTTGAGAGTATGCGATATCGTGATCTTTGCAATATTTGTCCACAATGGATTAACACCGGTATCACCGCGTTCTAATCTCTTCTGCAATTTGTTGCCTGGTCCGCAAAACGAATAATCATGTAGATGTAATTCGAACGGAAGCTTATCAAATAGTGAAGTGACGATACCTGCACTGGAGTAAGTCAACATTGAAAATGATTGGGTGATGATTGCGCACTCTAACATCAGATCATGGAAGTCGTTCAACAAGACAAGACATTACCTATCGAAAATTCAGTCTTTTTGAATGAAGTCAACAACAGTACTATGGTATGGAAGCACGGTATATTATTGCCCAATTCGTTTCGTGCAATAATCTGTGGTCCTAGTGGTTGTGGAAAGACATACGCCATCTCAACATTGCTAATTCAACCAAACGTCGCCAAATTCGAAAACATCTACGTATATTCGAAATCACTGTATCAACCTAAATATCAAGTGGTTCGAGAAATTTTCAGTAGAGTCGAGGGGTTAGGATATTATTTGTTCAAGGAAAATGAGGATATCATAAGCCCTCAGGAAGCCAAATTGAATTCCATATTTATTTTCGATGATGTCGCATGCGATGGTCAACAGAAAATTTGCGAGTACCATTCTGTATGTAGACATAAGAACATTGACTCCGACTATCTCTGTCAGACATATTCAAAAATACCCAAATGATTGATACGAGATAATTGCAATATGATTGTACTTTTCAAATGGAATGAAATGAATTTCGAACATGTGTTCCATGAACACGTCTCTACCGACATGTCTTTCGATGAATTCAAGAGAATGTGTGCCGAATGTTGGCAACATCGATATGGAACCGTTGTGATAATAAAAGATTTCGTTACCTTCCAATGTTTGACGTTATAGCCAAGTTATACACAGTTATACACAGGGTGTGATGTAGTATCATCAACCATCATGAAACCTTCGAGCAAAAAAGTTGATGTTATTCTGACGAATAAAATCAACGAAATTGCATGCATCATTCGAAAAAATATTTAGCTCTGCAATTGGGTATATCCGAAGAAGATGAGTCATTGCAAAAATTGTTTATACCTCCATCTATTCTATTGAGGAAAATATCGAATAGAACAACAACACAATCAGCTACTACAGCATTGAAAACTGAGACAGAAACCGAACTCAAAAAAAGATAGTGAAAGAGCTTGAAACGACTCCATCCCAATACCTCTTACATGTTGTAGGTACAGATGGTGTGAAATTGTGTCATGTGAAGATACCCACCACTGACTACGATGTTGCTAATTGAAGGTACGTGGTTGAAACTGATTAAGAACTTGCTTCATTTATAAATCAGCTAGCTGAGAAACACGAAAAAGAAATAGCCCAAGTAAACGAATATCTAACAAAATTTCAGGGTGACATTTTCAAACAAATCACTGAAATAAATTTGGATATAGCAAAGGTACAATCTACTATCAATAGAATCAACAAGATACGAAATATAGTTCGAGCATTACCATAATAAAAGAGCGGGTTCACCGTTAGTCGTCATGACTTCCAAAAACAAGAAATACATAAACCAATTAGGAAAAATCATCTTTAACGCCGTACCGTTATTAAAAAATTGACGATTCATGGCAGATGGACTTGGCTCAGATGAGATCGTTCGCTCATCAAAATTGAAAATTCAAACTCATTCTAGGTGTCATAGACTGTTTTTAGAAATTTGTGTGGACTCGACCACTGAAATCGAAAACGGGAGAGGAAATTACCAAAACGTTTGTAGATATCTTGATACATACGAAACGTTGCCTAAAATATTTTCAAACCGATCAAGGGACAGAATTCTTCAACAATAAATTTGAAACTTTGATGAACAAATATGGAATAAATCACTACAATACGTAAAACATCACTAAGGCTTCTATGACTGAACGTAACATTAGAACGTTGATAGAAAGACTTTTCAAATATTTCAGTCTGAATAGCACGTATAGATGGTTGAATGTCTGGCCTGAAATAACAAAATCCTGTGAAGATACGCGACACTCGAAGACAGGCACACAACACTCGAAAATCACAAAAACAAAGGAAAAATGAATTTTCAAGTCGATATACTCTCACCTGGAAATAGCTGGGCCGAGAAAATTCAAAGTCGGTGATGTTGTGCAAATCAGTAAGGCGAAACAGGTTTTCGAAAAAAGCTATACGCCCAATTGGACTACGGAATTATTCAAAATTATCAAAGTCAACATTACCAACCCCGCCACCTTTATGCTGGAAGATATAAAGGGTGCACATATAAGGGGTGCTTTCTATGGGAAATAAATACAAAAAACTGTAAATCCAGATAAATATCTCGTGAAAAATGTGTTGAGGAAAAAAGGAAAAGAAATATATGTTAAACGTCGATTCTGTGTAGAATCTTATGGAAAACAAGTGGATACTTTGATCTTTTGTGATTATTATTGAGGTGTTTTCAACATACTTCAATCATGATTACGTGAAAATAAATGTAATTCAACTTTGGAAGAAATTATAGAAGATTTTTGTCAAGCTTCAGCTTCAGATAGTGTGTATGCTGATTGCTTACGAGAATACTTATTTTATTATAAACAAAAAATAGTATAGGATTTATGTAATAAATAAGAAGATGTTGTAACATGTGTTTTATTTTATGTATGAGATGAAGAAAAATTCAACTTTCAAAAGTTGTATGATATAATAAAATACCAAAATTTCAATATATATCTTATTGAAATTATATCATTGTATGTATAAAATAATGAGTAATGAGCAGAAAATTGAAACATCCAAACATATTTCTGATTAAAGTCAAATCTTGTTCAGTTGACAAACGTTTACTGCTGTTGGAAACTTTCAGAGTTAAACACACCTATCGACCATATTTAAACTAGAACAAACTTTTTTCGATGGATTACATCAATAAAAACAAAATCCAAATGATAGCCTCATTTTGAGCTATAGTGCACCCAAGGTGAAGTGTCAGATGATTTGGGTATTAATTTCCGCTTATCATAATGTTTTGGCCTATTCTCACCTGTTCGATACTGAAAACCTGTTCACAATTCACACATTTCTTCTTTAAAATTTCTGAGGCAATCGATATAATCTTCGAAATTAATTTTTATTCTTTACTTCATTTTATCGTATTCCTTTTGATTTGTTGACATTTTTCCACCCTGAACTTTGTAGTTGTGCATTTTGAAATTTGACCCTGCAAGTTCTAGATACTTCATATTCATTAACCATAGAATTTTTTATTAACAACAGGAATTCAAAACTTATCAGGCGGATAATTTGAAGTGTCAAATATTGATAGGTGCTTATTATTGTGTTCTGAATAGACATTTTCACAAGTTATTCCTTAGATGAAGCTATTTGTATCTGTATACATTAACTTGCACTTTCCAATACCTAGAGTGGGCACCATAAAATCGTCATAAAAATCAAACATGTATGTTTTTTAAATATCCAATTTTGCCATTCCGATGTACGAAGGTTTATTGAATACAAGTTCGATCTTTCTCAATTTGATAGCCACGGAATCTGTATCGAGAACGATTCGACTATGAAATCGGGGGCTTAATATTAAATTTTTGCGCCATAACGGCCGTTTCACGACTTCACAAGTTTGTCCACCTTGTGTAACCGGATGTTTTCCATCGTTTTCACGAAAATATCATTCACCATCAGTTTATATAGATTTTTCTCAAAAGAACTAGTGGCTAGAGTTCTCGAACGAGTATTCAACTCGATGTAGGGACGCAGCCACGCAGATTGTTTGAATTTCACAACTTGATGAATTTTGGTTACAATCAAGTCATTTTTTAATGCTTGTTTCAGGTTGTTATAGTGCAAAATATATCTGTCTTTATTATACAGGGTGCCCAGTAATTTTTTTTGTTTAGGATTTGATGGTACTTGATGCTATTGACAAAACGGATAATTTTTATGTAAATCATCTCATCCCTCAGGATACTCCAAATTGACTTTCAATATGTAGCTTTCTGAAGCATTGTCGAAAATTTTAGTTGAATCTCTACCAAAATTTTCAACTTACTGAAAACCGTCGTAGGGTGAAAATTTCAACATTGCCCACCCATATGAATCATCAACATCCAAATGTAAAATATATATTGAAGGCTTTTCGGGATTGTATGCTGCCATATATTTATCATTTGCTTCAGAATATCTATTCTGTTGGAATCACAGCTTCCAACAAGCTTCTTCTGATCTTTTATTAACTATCAGGTTCCAACTTAAATTGTTCTCGAGCCTTTCCTGAACGAGCTCGGTCAATTCATTTGATGTTTTCCTACTACAACATCTGCAAACCTGCGAGTTCTTTTAAACAAATTCCCAGAATTTCACAAACATCGCCCCTCTCCCTTATCGGTCGCCATGTGGCGATTGAAAATTTCCAGAAAGAGCCGAGAGAGACACAGCGCATTCCGAGTTCATCCTCCGAAGTGATGATACCTAACTGGCATTTTTTCTTCTACTGTCCACTTGTATCGAAATTGATTATAACTCCCCCGTGTTTGAGAAAGGGAAGTTAACCCCGACCCGATCATATTCAAATAAACCAAAATTCCGCCCCTTATCCCTCTTTCCTGTCGATGGCTTTCAAAATTTGTAATTCACATTTTGTAAACTTCAACATGACATCCCATGTATACCCAGGCATAGTATAATACCACGCGGGGTCCAACCCATAAGTTGCCATGCTTTTTTATCGAAAATTTTCAAAAACGTCCGCCAATAACAAAATATCAGTTTTCAAATATTGGTCCGCATATGATCCCGAATTTGTACTTTTGAATGACTCCCAAACATTTTGTGCGTGAGCATATTTCTCATTTGTTATGTATTCAATATTTGATCCATTATAGAATTCTTCTCGTAATAGTAACTTGGTATCGTTTTATTTTCCCATGTTATCTACATAATCATATGGAAATACTCCCTTCTTAGTGTGAAGAGCGAATTTCTCATTATCTCAATGAATACATTCTTGTTTTTAAATTTCCAAATTGTTTTGATCTAATTGTTCTAATGTGCATGCTGATTTATCCAACGACGTTCCCATGAATCGAAAAGAATCTATGAATCGAAATTTAATTTCAGTTTCAGCACATCTTGTGTGTAAAAGAAATATATTGGAGGAAATATGCTCACATGTTTTCATTTTGCGATATCTCTCATGATGAAGTGACTGTCGTATCCTGAAAGATTATGAAAAGTAAAAGGTACCACAAATAATTTCCGAAAATTGACATTACGAGGGGTTTGGTGTGCAAATCTCCGAAACGCCCCGTATAATGGTCATGGTCGTTCACATCAACATCTTTGGAGATGAACGGTTTTTTGCAACTATGACAAGTTGTTGCAGCACCGATACAAAGGCAATATCATCGGTTCAATATTCTTTGTTTTTGATTCAACAAATTCTGCAATATCAGACCTCGATAGCTTTTGAAATGAGGAAGACTGTCGTCATAGGAATACTTTGAGTAGTAGCTTGCACTGAACGGTATATGTTGTTGATAATTTGTACTTTTCTTAGATTTGTTTTTATTTCGTTTTTCCAATTGTGACTCCAAATCCGCTGAAAATAATAAACGGGCATTTTTATGTATAAACATGATTTCGAAATTCCACATAAACGTATGTGTAAAAAGGAATTTCACACTCATTCACTTTTTCACACAAAACAGTGTGATCATTCAATTTTTGTCGACTTGAAAAATAACTGAGGCATCTATCACAAAAAAAATCGTTTCATTTTGTTCAATTGACAACTTGGTAATCGGGACATGTCTTCAATCCAACAACCATAAAATATAATTTCAGTCTCGTCACACCAATAGGTTGTGCCTCATAATCATTTAAAATTTTGGAAAATATTTGTCTTGAATTAATAACAAATTTACATGTCTGTCTCATTTTGTTGTCGTAAATTTGGCAGTTACGACTAAAGTCTATCCAAATCCAAGATAGAGTAAAACAAAACAAAACCGAAGCATGATGTTCACCTGATCGCCCAGTGTCAGATGGAAAGGGCAGCGTTCATTGTTGAATTTGCCTTCTTGGTACGAGTTCAGTACCAGCACAGGGTTGTAATCAGTCGTTTGCGTGTTTATGTGGCGTGCGTTATAGTATATCGTTCAAAATTGTTTTCCAAGATGTCTAGTACAGACACTGCTGATGAAACTGTGATCTATCCTCTGAGTCCAGCCAGGAAACGATCCAAAAAAAGACATTTGAGTGTTGAGATGAAAGAAGTGATTTCAAATGTGTTCAAGAAATAGATTAAATATACTGAGACATCAACTGTCGACGAAGTCATATCAAAAGTTTCCGATAAAATTGGAGTGTGTTGCGCTTCGATTTACAATGTTTCACGGGAATATAAAGAAAATCATACATTTTCGAAACCGAATACAAATCAGAATCGTCAGACCATTATAAAATCAATAGATGATGCTGATAAACATGCAATTAGGAGGAAAGTGCATGAGTACTTTTTCAGAAATGGAATACCCATGATAGACAAAGTACTCACAGAAATAAATGAAAACGTTTCATTGCCAAGTTTTGAGCGGTCAACATTCCATAAAGTATTGAAACATTTGAATTTTGTATGGAAAAAACGAGGGCGCATGAGTTTATTATTGGATAGAGAGGAAATTGTGTTATGAAGGGGAGGGTATTCGACCAAAATTAATTATTATAGGAAACAAGAGAGAACAATTCATTATATGGATGAAACCTGGGTTGATGCTGGTCATACTATCCCTAAAGTATGGGTCGAAAAAACTGTGACCTCATCTAGGAGGGCCTTTCTAGACGGACTATCCATCG
>WOGR01004180.1:0-15011 GCA_015342045.1 Leptinotarsa lineolata | reverse complement strand
GTGGAGTCATGGTAAGGCTCATGTCTACAGGGATAAACCAGCAACGACTGACGCTCTGGAAGCCAATATTGAAGCATTTATACGTGAAATACCGGTCGATATGTCAAAGAGTGTGCCAAAATTGGACCTTGCGCATGGGTCATCTAAAGCGGAGCCGCGGTCAACATTTGCATGAAAACACCTTCAAACATTAAATTAAATTGATTGTTCTATCGATTCCTATAAAGATTTCATCAATTTTTTCAACTTTTTTGTGTTTTTTTGAAAATCAAATCCTATACCTCTTAAAAAATCACCTGCTAGAACCATATTTTCTCTTTAAAATCTGAAAGCGTACTAACTAATTTGGTGGAGAATTTTACGGTAGTAAAATGAAAAAGCATAAAAAATATTAACAACAGTTTGTTTCTTTCAAAGTATTCATTACTTTATCTTTAGAACCAATACGGCACTGCTCTAGAATCTGACTTTTCCTCGTTGTGAGATATCGGGCGTAGCACAATGACATGAGATAATTAACGCATATGGTTGCAGAGGACGGTATGCGCATTGCCTTAAAAGATTACCGAGTTTAGCATTAAATTTAGAATCTTGAATAGTATGACTATGATGTTACCGGCATCAATTTATGGTCGTTCAGAAAAACTGCTCACTGCACAGTGTTCATTGTTGTTTTCACCATGTTTGTTCAATACATGGAACTGAATGGGCTTCTTGGAAAGAGTTAATTGAATATTTCTGAGGAGAGTATATTGAAGTAATTTGTTTTTCAGCTAGATGTGAAAAATCCTCGAAAATAAAATTTAACAATAATACCTACAGGTTTGTGTTTTACACGCCTGTAGAACCTTATCCCGCAATGAAGCGTTGTTTAATTATAGATTTCATTTCCAAGTATTGCCCAATTCCATCACAAATCTCCAAAAATAGTTTTTGAGTAACACTTTATTGTGTTTACAAAACCGCCAAAGACGTGTTTCACTATACAATGACTTCTTCAGGCCTATTCAATACTGAAGAATAGATCAAATAACGTTCATTTACGTACAGCTTGTCAAATATACGAAGAGGTTTGAGAATTTCTGATCTCTCTCTCTCTTTCGCTAGTACCGTACAATCTAGAGAGAGAGAGAAAGCAGAAATTCTCAAATCTCTTCCTATATTTGACAAGCTGTAGATAACGTTAGTTCGGCTAAATACCAATTAAAGTATTTGCAATGTTTACCGGTGCTGTTTTTTAACAATTCGAGGTTTGGCTGGGAAATAACAAAATGTTTGATGTAACTTTTTTCTTAACATCATCTTCTTCAATATCCTCTCATTCCTTCGAATTTTCCGCTGTTAAAACAGTTTTTAGTTATTTTCTTCCACAGTGTCAAATCTAGTTCCTTTCAGGAACATGAAAAATTCACATGTAGCTAGATCCGGTGAATAGGGTAAATGTTCCAACACAGGGATTCAAATGCTTGGCCAAAAATAATTCAAGAGCAGTGCAGTGTTGAATGATGACTTGCTCACCGAGAGTGGCTAGAACCTCTAAATAGTATTCTTTATTTACTGAAATAACCTGATTTATATACAAGATTGCATGAATGTTGGACAGTACAATTATCATGGTTTTGAATTTTGATTCGAACATTCGATCTTTCTTCAGTCGTAGTGCTTTGATTGGCACTTAGTTTCTGGGCTATGAGTGAAAAACACGATTCGTCTCAAGCGAGGTCACTTTCCAACAGTTTATGATATCTATTGATGATTCTCAAAATGTCGAAACAGATTTCCATTATTTAGTCTTTTTGTTCAGTAGTGAGGATTTTAGATACATTTTGAAGCGTACTTTTCTCATATTGGAACATGTAACGAAAATAGATACTACAGATAATACAAATTGACCAGGTTAGTTCAGTGGAGATTGAAGTGGTGTTCTAAGTTGCCTGTACCTGATGTTCTGTTCTAAACAACAAACACTTTGAGATCTCTATGTGGAAATAGGAAGATTATGTTAATATATTTAAACAACGTGATACAAAATTCTGCGATCAAAAATCTAATCGATTGTGCTACCGCGATCAATCGATAGGAAGAGAGAATCGCCCTTGTCTTTTCGAGAAAAATCCAATTTGCTCATGCGTATATTATTCATGTCAAATGGCCCAAAGTTGACATTGCGTTCTATAAAATATGAGCTTTGTAATTTGATAGTTCGGCTATCGTCCGCAAGATGCTCTCGTTTGTATGAAATCATTATTATTGACTACTACTATGTAGAATAAGTCACTGTTAGCTGTATTTTAAAAACTTGAGGTGAAAGTGTCTTCATATTGTACGGCAATATATTAAAGAGACGGATACCAGCAAACATAGGAGACTTTTTACACTTTGCGTGGTGGTGTTTTTGGATGATGAGCATATGGTTATTTCTAGTATGTTAATTATGGACTTCCGATCTCGACTCTAGTTGCCTCCTATTTTCATGAGTATACGTCAATGTTTTCAGAAGGAATTTTTCGAAATGATGCGATCGATTCAATTTCCTAGACGTGAATTCTATATGTTAGTCAATTATTGTTCCTATGAATCCTCTTGAGCTTGTTAATGCCAAGGATTGATTCCGGAAAATGACATTGAAATCATGTGGGCTTCTAGATGAATTTTTAAATTCCATATCGACAGTTTTTCCGTGGTTAACTATAAGTCTATTTCTGTAACACCAATCATCAAATTCATGTAGGATCAAGTTAACAAAGGTATTTATTTCTTTCGCTGTTTTACTCGAAAGAATAGTGTCGTCTGCGTAAAGGTATATTACACCATTACTTATATTATATAATAGGAAAATTAGTGGACCGAGAACACTGCCTCGAGGTGTCCCAGTTGTTACAGGGAATTGATCGGACATTCCTCGTATATCATTCTGTTTCACCTAGAAATACCTATTTGTTAAGAAAAACACAATAAGCTGATTTATGTTTCCTCTAACACCAATCTTAAATAGCTTTATCTCATACGAATTTAATATTCGAGATGTCGAAGGCTCTACTCAAATCGAAAAATAAACCTACCACAACGTGTTCGTATCCATAGAATCATGTACTTCTTGTACAAAGTTGATCGTTGCAGTTTCTGTCTAGCGATTTTTTCTGAATCCGTGTTGGCACTTTGTCATTAGATCGAATGTTTTCAAGTTATTCATTCTGCCATATATAATTATTTCAAAAATTTTGATAACATACAGATTATTGATATGGAATTATAATTCTCGATATTTTTACTGTCAAAATTTTTAAGTATAGCGACAAGGACCACATTTCATACCAGTCTCAAAATATGTTATTGTTCGTCAATGACCCAGCCATACCATAATTTCACATCTTCATAATTTCGATTGAGTGAGCATTCACCGGTTCAACGGGCGCGATCTTCTTGCTCGTTAACCTTTCACACAAACAATTAAACACAATAAAGACGTGTACGCGTCGCAAATGCAACCTTCCGCCCACATAGGATAACGTCATTCATTTCATTCTGTACCTTCGAAAGGATTGGGTTTCGTTGTGGCTTTTGAATATATCTCAGTGGAGGTGCGCCTGTCACAAGTGTATCAAACACGTGGTCGATCTTCATTAGATGCATCTATTATACTTTCAAATTATGTTCAAGTAAACACTGATAGACACTATTAGAATTCGATATTTAACCCAGAAAACAAAATATTGGGAATTATAGAACATTACGTCCCCGACAAAAGTGGGAGACATCATTTGAAGGAAATGTACAATGAGTATGTACAAAAAAATATCTGGAACAGTAACCAGTGGCACTTGTAAGCATTTCAAAGTTATATAACTAGTGGAATGGATGAGATACAAAATAGTGTGATACTTATATCCCAGAGTTGCAGAAACAGCTCAACCTTAGACCATTCATCTTTGATGGTGGCCAGATACATCAAGAGAAATGTTGGAAAGAATATATGAAAAAGAAAATGGTTCTTTTTCAATCCTCCAGACATCATGAGCAGGAATGCACCATTTCATGTTACATGGAGTCGGTAGTGTAACGAAGAACAATTCCAGTATAAAATATGGAAGAACCGTGAAGTGACAGATTGGTTCACAAAAAAGGAAAAAAACTCAGCTGATTGAAGGTCAACATTCAAATTTGATGCCTAGATGACAGATGACAGTTCACCACCAACAACAAATAGACGATTTGAGGTTAAAAAAACAAATACGAGGGTGGAAATATATACAGATATACCAAATGAATAATTCAAATGGATATACTCCTCATCAATGAGTGAGCTGATGTTGCAATGTAGGATACAATTTTTTTACTAGTGAATGCTCACAACACACAGAACGCTCACAACAATAAAATCATCTTTTACAGGAATCCTTGTCAGTGAGATTTGCGTACTCTTTATGAAAATCTGACTAGTATTATTTGAAATAAAGCTTGTGATAAACATTACAAATTTTTCACATTGTTGCTATACCCTATCCACGAATCTTAAGAGCATAACAGCACATAATGCATAGTATCCAGATAATCCTATTCCACCAACTGAACGTCTTGAAATAGAATAACTTGACATTTGCTATTTTATAGAGGATAATTCTCATAGAACATATTTAATATACAAATTATATTAACGCTTTGAATTGCGTGTTTTGAAAGCGGAGCAGTATCTTTTGTCCACTCTATGAAGAACACATTGAATATAGTTTTTGATCAGTGTACGCATTTCTCCAAATTTGTTTCTTAATTTTTTTTCCATTGTAATAATAAATAAAATCAAACGGTAATCGCTTGATTATCGAGTTCCACTTAAGAAACTACCGCTGTTGAGATTGTTGCTTGGACCTCAACCCATTTACGTACACCTATGCTAGCAATCGCAAGTCAAAATGTAAGACCTCGTTAATCTTCAGCTCGTACAGCTTTGACTTTTGGAAATTGACATTGATAACAGCTGATTAACAGAAATAACATTTCTTATGATGATTACTGTGTAAGAGAGAAAGGGAGAGAATATACTTTATTGTTATAAGAGTAATCTTGTTGACAAAGTTTACTTAATCTATAATTCAGTTTATATAACAAAATGCATTATCATTTAATATACAAAAAAATTAACCTTTCACATCCTTCCTAAAAGCATTGTAAAGATTTTATTTCTGTTAAATTCTTTGACAAATGGTTGAACATTTTACAACCATTATAAACAATGGAATCCTTTATGACTGATGTCATTGGTATTGGCAATTTGATGTTGTTGGATTGCCTTGTCACATAATGGTTGGTGAGGATTGAAATGTGTTCAAGTATTTTTCAATCAAACACACTGTTTCCATTATAAGATAGAAATCACTGTTACAGTTCCATGAGTGGTACAAAAGTCTGTACGTTTTGATTTACATTTATATCTCATGGCTCGTTTTTGCAAAATTGAAATATTTTGTAGTAGATAACCACTACAAACGCCCCAAAATGGAATTCCATATCTCAGGTGAGATTCCACCAGAGAAAAATAAACAGTCTTAGCTGCTGTTAAACCAAGTTTATTCATGACTACTCTGACTGCATAACAACCAGAGGACACTTTGTTACACAAGTATTAAATATGGTCTTCAAATTCTAGTTTTCAATCAGTATGTACTCCTAAAAATTTTAAACTACTTTTGTTCAGAATGATGTCATTCCCAATGGGTATATTGTCAAGTTCACATCTGAAAGTTACTATATTTATACTATAATATATTTTTCTCATTTTCCATGATGATCTCTTACCAGTTAGTAACGGCTACATCCATCAATTTATAACTATATTCACTTTCATCATATCGTTGGATATGATTTTAATTAAATCATTTGCATTGTCCGTTGCCAAGAAATAGTAGTATCGTCTGCAAATTTCCGGAGATATTTACACTTATCAAATCATTGACATTGATGAGGAACAATGTTGGCCCTAGTATTCAACCTTGAGGAACACCCATAATTATTTTTCCAATTTTTTAGCCAATGGTTTGTTTTCACCATCTGGCAATGTTTGGACTCTGATCCATAACATCTTTTTGGCACAGATATACAAACCTGAGCACTGTTCTCTCTACTGGAGGCATCTTTTCCGGCAGGGGTACGAGATTTGGCTGAAAAACTAACAGGATTTTAATTTTTCCACAACTTTTCCCACTATCTCTACTTTGTATTTTGAGTCATTTTATGAAAGCATGTTCTAAGTCTCAATCGCTTTTTTCTTCATCAGCTTCCACTGTATCTCCTCCACTTTCGTGAACAGGAAAAAGTCAAACGGAGCTAGATTATTTGAGAAGGGATCCCCTAACCAGAAATGAGTTGCCAACCAGTGAATGTGGACTGTAGAATTGTCCTGATCAAGCATTCACGATTTGCTCTCCAACAACTCTGGTCTCCTTCTTCTTACTCGCTCACCGACAGTGGCTAGACCCTGAAGATGATATTATTCATTCACTATGTGTCTTGCAGAAACACAATGTTTTCGATATTCCAATCCATTTTCGAAGTTGAAAGACGTACTGGGCGTGTATCATCTTCGTTTGAAAGGTAAGGTTAGCTCTCTTCAGAAAAATGTTGTTACTCAACAAACGTTATGCTTTTTGTCACTTTCAAGAGTAATGGTGCAGGGTATTTTTCAATAATTGCTTGACTTGTTTGTAATATACAATGTAGGAATTGGATTTCGATGCTTGTAATAAAAGACAAACAATCGTCTGTTGAATGTAGAATCGGCAGAACAGGCACCGCTCTAAGAGCGGTGCCTTTTCGAAAGTAGCGATTCATATTGGATTTGAATCACTGGAGATTGAATCCATTTGGAAAAACGTTCTCAGGAAGTTTATTTCACGTAAACGCAGTGAAATTCGAGGTGTACCGAGTTGAACCTCAAAACGATGAGCAGCTACAGTCTGACACGTATTTCTGATACGTACCGCTCTTGGTGGAATCAAATGTGCCAAGTCACTTGAACACTTCCTGTGAAAGTTTCAATGGAAGAGAGACAAATATCCAACCTTTCTTCGATGTTCCAGACTATCAAATTTGCTAGTGATGTTCGCGTCTCTAATCAGGCATATGACTCTCTTCTGGATATAATCCAGCAGCTTCAGGGTACGCTTAGGGGCGGAGCTACATGATTAAGAACAATACTCCAAAGAAGGTGACTGATCTGAACTCCATAAATCATCAGAAGTTGCTGAGGTGTGTACAGTTTTCTGGTTTGAAATAGTGTTCTGAGTTTTTGAGAAGCAGTCATCGCAATTCCAGCGACATGATTGTGCCAAGACATATTGGTGTTCATTTTAACCCCCAACAAACTTATCGAAGTAGAAAGCGGAATAATCTGTTCTGACATTATTACATCCGGTTCGTAGACATTCATCTTTCTGGAGAAAAACATTGCCTGGGTTTTCGTAGCATTGAATTGAACCTGGTTACCTGGTATTAATATTCTTGACTTGAAAATGATAGACATTCTTGAACAAAGTGATTGTTACAAGGAGAATGAGTTCATATTTCATCAAGACTGGGGATGTGCTTGCTATTATTTGAATAAGGTCTCTCTTTGTAGATGGACCAGTGGAGAATTTTGCTAGGTCTTCAGATTTAGGTACTTGAATATTATAATTAATGAATCTCAAACACCATATTCAAATAATTAATGTTAAAGTAGAACACGTTCTTTCCTGCATTTGTAGCCTAATGCATGATCTCTGCCCTACTAGATATGGCAGTGTTTCTCAAAAACACTAGCGAAGTTGGTGAAGGTATCTAAGAAAGACAAAATACTAACGATCGTAGAATGCAGGTCAAATTTATGAGTATATGAATAATTGGTACTTGATTTTTAATTAATGGTATTCATTTAGGTTCAGAAGAACGATATGAAACCAAACGACTTTCAGTTTTGGCTCCTAGAAAAGCCCTAGTGATAATATTTTCATGTGGAAACAAATTCAAGGGATCTAATTAGACGTTTCTTATGAAAGTATCTTTAGAAGAAAGTAGTACCCAACCGCTCTTCAATGTTTTAGACTATTGATGTTACTTCTAGCCTTTGAGACTCCAATTAGATGAATGACTTTTTGTCGAATAGTCTCAGGTTATGCTGGGATTAGATGTAATAGTCCATATCATCATTTGGAATTGCTTTCATTGGCAATCAAGCAATATTCCGCAAGTAGCACTGCTTCAATTTTGCGAAACTTCAAAAGTTGATGTAACGCAAATTTCCAAATACTCGTAATGTTTAATTTTGTTTTCACTACAGCGACGATACAGAAAAAATTCTGAATTCAATAATCTTCCTGCCTGATAAGTAAGTAAGTCAATTTCTGTGTTATTGGTAACTTGTTTATTTTGATCACTTCAATAAGATGAATAAAAACACTTTTTTTGTCTGATTATCAAGTAAAACTAACTTAGTTAAGTTAGTTAGTTTTCCTTGATGATGGGCTAAACCCCGAAACCGGTCATAAGAATAAACTTAACTGAGTTAGTTTTACTTGATAATGGGCTAAACCCAGAAACCACTCATAAGAATAAATAAACGTAGTGGAAATTAGACAAAAAAAGGTGTTTCCATTCACCTTATTTATATTAATTTCCTTATCCGTGTCCCTAAGTATGTCACACTTTATGCTTTACGGCGCGCATAAAAAATGATATCAGTGAGATTTCTACAAGATGAACGCCCAATCTGGCAGGTGCACGATGTGCATTCAAAATCCTCGGATAATACGACCAGATACTCGTTACGAGATTTAAAAATAATTTAAATTGCGCAAAGAGTCTGACTGACCTACATCTGGTACATTACAGTATCATTTTCTCGTTTGAGAGATGTTTTCGGTAACATATTCAAGGCACGCTAGCTGGTTTGGAAGCCAGTGATGGCAGTAAAAATAAATTATTTGAGCGAGTGTGTAGGTACACATAAATAAATAGATTTAAAAATAACAATGACTGACTTGTTTTTAGTTAATGTAAACATGCGCGTTCTTGACAGCGTTTAATTCTGAGACATTGATTAGATTGTCGGGTTCAATCAGATCCAACCACGTGAATTTATGATTCATTTTATCTGAATTTGCAACTCTTAGACTTGGAAGGTACAAAGTGAAAAAAAAATGTTTTATTCTGATTATTTTAAAAACTATGACCTGAAAAAAGGGAGGATCAACGGCTTGAAATAAACTAACTCTCTGTAATATATTCTATTGAAAAAAATTCTTCAATTGATAATTTTTTGCACTTTCATGAAAGTTGAAAAATTGTTGCATTACAACAAGAAAATAACTATAACTATAATTAACTATTGAGAATAGAACAACTTAACTCTTTTATAGTTCAAATCTCATGGTTTCTTTAGAAAACATAAATCTACACTCTGCAAATTATCAGCTGGTTGGTGGATTTCAAAGTTGTTTTCTAAACTATTTATTAGAAAAAAATAATCGAGTGTATTGCTGGCCTTGAAAAAATCACATGGATACACCTTCAGAAATCCGATTTTCATTTATACGCTGATGATACCCAATTTTAACACAGTTTTTTTCCACATATGGTGGATGATTCTTATCAATAATGATTTTGGGCCAGTTTTTGGAAGACCATTACCCACTTACTAATCCTGATGAGTCAAAATTTACGTTGTTTGGAAGTACATCAGAGTCAAGAAGTGGAGGACTCTGTCAATATTACGGTAAATGATAAGCATCTGTAAATGGTAAAGGAAAGAAGGAATACTTGGACCTTGACTTGAGATTTAAAAACATATAAATAGACAATCACGACAGGCGTACTATAATCTGAAAATGATATTTAACAATCGACATTTGCTATCCATTCAAGTTACAAAATCATTATGTGAAACGCTAGTTTCATCAGCCTCAAATTATGATGACTCTCTCTACAACACTTCATGAAAAAAAAAATAAAAAAACTTCAAAACTCATGTCTCAGATCAATTCACAATATTGTAAAACGACAAAGGGTTTCTCATAAATCAAAAGGAATTGGGTGATTGAATATGTAAAATAAAAGATAATATCATGATGTTATTCTCTGAGTGATCATTGGGTCCGAGAATCATGTGCCCTGAGCAGGCGCACTGAGCCAAGAATGACAACCTTCTGCATCTGCCCGGCTAAGATTTCTGCCTCAGTGCGACGAGCCGGTATGATTTTAAGATTAGAAAGTAGAGAGGGCATCATTCCATCAAGGACTCCAATAATCAAAACAACCATCTTGACAGACCGGTCGTAGTTCGAAGAGAAAATCTCGATATTTTATCTGTTTTTTCTCCTCTTTTCGGATGATATTAGTCTCGCCAGGAGCTGAAAACTCCACGACAAATATCGTCTTGCTTTGGTGGTCGGGAAGAACTACATCAGGCTTATTAGCTTGTATGACTCTGAGGGTGGGGAACGAAAGTTCCAATGAATTTGTCACTTTTTGTTCTCCATAACGGATTCAATATCCCCGAAGCGTAGGGCAACACCGGTGTCTTGTCAATGCCGTGAGAGTGCCGTAGATGATGATAAAGCACTCTTAGGGCCACGTTATTTCGATGGATATTGGCGGAGACCGCATATGCTGGACATGCTGACAGCAAGTGCATTAGGGTCTCGGACGCCTCGCGGTAGGACCTGCACCTTGTGTCAGAAACCTCTTTACCCATCTCGCGACTGCGGTAGACTAAGGTGTTGAAGAGACCACCCTGGCATGCCATGATGAACCCCTCAGTTTTCGACTTCAGTCCAATCGACCTGAAGAAAGCGAAACTTAGGCGCTTTGATAAGCCAAGGTCTTCAATGTTATTAAAGAAGACCCCATGCATTGGCTTATCCTTGTGTTGCCGCAGGAGTGAAGTGATCTATGCGACTTTTATATGGACCATTTGCTGAACAGGTTTCAACTCGGAGACAGAGTTGTGATTATTTCGTTCAGTGTCGAAAACTAGACCAAATTCATCAGCAGCTCGGGTAGCTGCTGATGAAATGCTCCAATTCCTGCTCTCTCATACAGAGAAGGGGATCCATACTCCTGTCAGTCTACAAGCTACATCCATTACCATTCTGCCATGTAGACACTCCAAACTCAAAAGTCCAAGGCCTCCCTGTTGTTGGGGTAAGTACAACCATGGAACGGACGATTTGGGATGCAAACTCCTATAGAGATGCATGATTTTTCGGGTCTTTATGTCGAGTTGATACAGCTCCTCCCAAGTCCATTTCACTACTTCAAACGAGTAGAGTAAGATCGGAACGGCAAGCATATTCGTTGCAGCAACTTTGTTCTTCCCGACTGTTCTGATGATCAGATCTGTCAGAGTTTGTACTGATACTTGCCGTGGAGATAGTTCTTCACTGCTGTTACTTCTTGTGAGTGGAGTTGGGCCACCCCGAGGTAAGTATACATCTATCCGGCATCCAGATGGTGTAGATGCTTGTATCTAGGAGCTCTACATCATATCCGTAGTCTCCTCATCGTCTTGTATTCTTTTCTTATCGGAATCATATAAATATGGCCCATATATGAAATCACAGAAATTAAAGAGTTTCAAAGACATACAAGCTTTTTTCATAAAATTTTTTATATGTTCAGTGAATCTGAGGTCTGTGCAGAGTATCACCCCTAAGTTTTCAGCTGAACTAACTGGATACAAAATGGTATGGCCTAGTTGCAAGCGGATATTATTTTTTGAAAATTTTCGATTCTTCTGAGAACCAAAATACATCTATCGATAAGCAGGTTCTCTTTACATCCAGCGACTCCTCTCTTCGACCCTCTCTCTGCTCATATATCAGTTCGAATATTCGGTCAACTGCGGTAAGTATTCGTGTGTATAAGATGCTTGTAAACAACTCATTACGTGAATTCAAGCATGTTATCAGTCTGTAATTCTTAGGAATTGACAAATCTCCGCTTTTGGGAATGAGAACGATCCGCCCCTCGACAAACCAATCCGGAATTATTATTATTATTATATGTTTTGGGAACGTGTTAACGAGTCCGCAGAATACTATTTCTTTTTGGCAAGTACGTGTTGCGTACACTGTTTTTTTGTAATCATGTAGAATAACAAATCAATGAGACATATTTTTTATTATTTTTTCTTGTAATCTTGAAATCCAAACAAAGGATATTCTAATTCTTATTCATTTTGATATTCATATGGAAATTCGGGCTATTGTTCATATTGAAGAAATTCAATTTGTTTGAGATGCTTGGTAAATTTGAATCCTTTTTGTTGAAGTCAGAACGAGAAGGTGAAGTTTTCGTTTCATAGTAATTGTTTTTATCCGATAATTTTTCAATGGTCTTGGCGGTTTCAATTTTGTTCATCTTTTATATTCATCCATTTCGAGAATAATCATGAACATTTTTTTACCTGAACTTTGATTTTTCAGACAATAATTGTGCTGTAGCAGCAGCTGCTGCATTGGTAATTTCGTAAGGCACATTTTCAAAGTCACTATCGCTGCTGCTTTCCAAATTTTATTGCAGTAATTGCGAACAAGAACTATGCAAACTTTCAAAAATGAAAATGTCAACTAATTTCATGTCAAATAGCTGTCAGTCGATATTTCACAGATATGGTGCTTACTTCCGGACTAGGCCGGAAAAATACTACTTTCTCAGAGAAAAAGCGTCTGGGAGATGGATACTTTCCGAATGTTGCTAAAAAACAATTGCGTTTACCTATTTCCAAAATTGTACCTAGTATATATTTTCAATTAGTTCTGGGCATTTTTGCAATATTTGTGAATATGTGTATATTTGTGTACCTACTTACCTTTTGATTTTGACGAATCTTGTACAGTGTACTTACTGCCTCGAAGACGATAAGAGTAATCTGATTTGATATGAGTCATTCGTAAATATTTTCAATGAATGACAGGACTATCAATAAGTAGGCACAC
This sequence comes from Leptinotarsa lineolata, assembly GCA_015342045.1. Classification (NCBI taxonomy): domain Eukaryota; kingdom Metazoa; phylum Arthropoda; class Insecta; order Coleoptera; family Chrysomelidae; genus Leptinotarsa; species Leptinotarsa lineolata. The sequence continues at coordinate 2,043 of WOGR01004180.1, read as the reverse complement.
CATCAACAGGGTTTAGAAGAAATCAAATTATATTTACCTCCCAAAGGACGATACTCTTATTTATGGACCGTAATATATTATTCTATTGTTTTCACAATGGCGTCAGTACTTGGTACCGCTTCTCCTGTTCCAGATAGCACTAATTAAGGAAACGAAAACAACCTAACGGTGATTTATCATTACTGTGTCTTAAATCAAGTCCATGACGAAATAGTCAACTCCGCTATGTAATAATAATTGCAGTGTAATTGTGTTTCAAAGATTAATATGCTAGCTAATTTCACGGATAGATCGCCTAATCAGCTTGGGAGCTAGAATTAAAACAATCGTATTCAGGAATATGATATACTCCACTTGTTCAGAATGATCGTATCAGCTATATAAGAATACCATGTTCACTAATTTTCAGTAACTAAACTCTTAGTAACGCTTTGAATGAAATTTGGAAACTAACATATTTATTTTTGTTCTTTTATATCGCCAAAAATGATGGCTTTTACAGCTTTTCAAATCTAGGAAGCGACTTGTAATATATCACCACCTGCGTACACCACTGACAGAGAACGCATTAGGATAGAAAAGGATGAAATCTATCGTGCGACTTGATGCGCCTATTTGGGTTTTAGAGTGATCTGAGAGTACAGTCCTCGCCGCAAGTAGCAATATGGGTTGATTGTTTTTTAATTGATGTTCTTTGAAACGTTTAGCGTGTTCGCAACGTTTTTTTTCCCACTGCTCTTGATAAAGAAGTAATGAACTCATCACATAAACTTTCAACGGATTTGAAATTGAAGTCCACGTTTATATTAGCCACATATAGTTTCAGTGATGCCAATACCAATTTCATTGGGTTCAAATCTGCATGATGAGGATGCAATCTGAGTACAGTATGTCCATGATTTTCATATTCCTATCAATTTCATACAACTTGAATCGTGGTTTATAGATTTTGATAATGGAATTTTCTAGCTTATCATCCATGAAATAAATGTTCCGTCATCCTAACCATTCTGTCATCTCATGTCCTCGTGGACATGTTTGGGCACTTTTCATATTGAAAATTGTGGTATGGGGCATTGCCTATAACCAAAACAATTTTTATGGAAGATTGGAAATTGAAATTCTTTCAACCACTTTTTGTAATTGTCGTAATTCATTTCGCCATAATAGTCGCCCGATTTTGTGTTGGATTTGAATTTTAGATATGATTTTTCACAAATCCACTTTCTCTTCCTGCATTGACAATTATAAGTGTCTGCTCTTTTGAAATTGGTGCAGGTAACCTTCATTCAAAACATCATTCCAACTCTTCTCATGTGTATGGGAAGCACGGATATATGTTTCATCCATAAAAATCATCGTTCGACCTTCTTTACGGTATTTCTCCATGTCTCTAAAAAATTTCTTCGCAACTGCTGAATCGCCGGTTTTTTCAGGAGCAATTTTCAATTTTTCCCGTTTTTCTCCATCTGACCCCTATTTCTTTCTTCACTATTCCCAAAGACTCATGAGATCCCTTGTTACCATTTTTGTCAACGAATTTTTTATGTATGCGGCGTGAGATGAAATTTCTTTTCTCAGTAATGTAATAATCGATTATATATCGACAAACAAGGCCCTTGTCGAAATCATCAAAATCTGATTTTAATGCTTTTCTATGTCTTTTATTATTAGGCGTTGAAAAAGGGGATGACTCACCATTTTCAATTTTTTCATTTCACAAGCTATTTTTTCAGTGCTACTCAAACTTACACCTACCGCTTTTGCACAACGCTCTTGAACTTTCCGTTTCAATTTCGATTCGAATGCCATTTTCTTAGAGCACAGAATTTTGTCGCGTACTATACTTCACCAAAGTCGACACTAAAAGATCGTCGTTAAGACTGGGCTCCAATCATCTTTGAGTTTTTTCTACCACGCGCATCTTAGGGGAGGTCCTAAGCCGAGACTGTGGAGTTGCTTCCCAGATTTGACAAGCTGTACTTCAATTCACTATGGTATCGTCCTTGGGAATAATCGCGAATCATTTCTTAGGAAGAGGTC
>WOGR01004179.1:0-15012 GCA_015342045.1 Leptinotarsa lineolata | reverse complement strand
ACAATCATGTTGCTGGAATTGCAAGGGCTGCTTCTCAAAAGCTTGGAACACTATTCCGAACCAGAAAACTGTACACACCTCAGCAACTTTTGACGCTTTATAAAGCTCAGATCAGACCTTCTTTGGAGTATTGTTATCGTGTATGGAGCTCCGCCCCTAAGCATACCCTGAAGCTGCTGGATTCCATCCAGAAAAGAGCCATCCGCCTCATTTGAGACGCAAACATAACTTGCAACCTTGATCGTCTGGAACATTTTTACTTGTTATTGTTACATGTTATTTGTATATTCTTGGAATATGATAAAGTTCTGACCAAATGATCTTTTTATCAAATTCTGTTGAAAAAGCAAATATAAAGTAACATTTTTTATGGATAACAAAAACTAAAAACATTTTCAGAATTTAAACGAACTTGAATGTTATAATAGAATATCGTTTTACAGTTGAAAAACTCATAATTCGGCGCTCATGACACGGAAAGGGGGTTTTCGAACAATAAAATTTTATTGTCTTTTTCACAACCATTTCGTAACAACAAAACTGAACCAAATAAGATTTAAATAACACAAACTAGATGAGGTTAAGTTTAGGATATCATCATGTACATAAATTAATGACAGATATTATTTTTAGCTGTAACTATGAAACAATGAGTTTAAAAATAAATTTTCAAATAAGATTGGAAAGTTATAATTTGGAGTTATATAGATTTTCTTGGGGGATCGTCAGTATAAACTAAAGAAAACAACGTTCAGTTTCGATAAAAATTAGAACTGACAGCGTTTTGAATTCATTCCCACAAGAAAATATATCATCCTATCCTAAGCTGTCACACTCAGACGCTAAAATGTTTGATTAAATTACACAATTGGTCCATCAGTTTCTTTCTTATGTAACTTCAATTATTATTCAAATTGAAGTTTCGTGGCAGTTTCCTGTTCAAGATTCACAATATTCAGAATTGATTTTATTCTGTTAGATTAGGATATGTCCAATTCTCTGTTTCCAGCTCTTTTTCAACTGTAACAAGTGCAGATGTATAGTATAATAAGACTTGTGCAAAACCAGAAGTAATTTTTCCTTTCAGTTTGTTCTGACATAAGGATTTTTATTTTGTTTTCAGCTCAATTGTTAAGGTAACATCTGATGTGGATAGTCAAAACAAAAGCGTATCATTCGATAACAAATCAAGTTCGCAGAGTAATGGCAATAATCAACAAATGTGGTCAGAGGAAATGAAACTCAATTTTATAAATCGTATCGAAAACGAATACAATGAGTATGCAATTGAAAGAAATTTATCAAAGCTGCGCATCGGACATGGACCTTGGAGAACGATTTGCATGAAATTGGCCCATAGTAGGGGTTATCAGGAGTGTGATGGTATAACAGTGAAAAGTTTTATATTATGTCATATTTGAAATACTCTTCATTTATTCTTTGAAAAACATATTCTGTGGAGGAGCTAATGTTCCTTGGTGTTTTTTGGGTTTCTAATCTTCCGCGACCTGAAAATTAATGAATATAGATCAACAGAGAATCTGTAGACTGAAAAGTTACTGTGTAATATTAACCTTTGAAGAGTCTAATGGGTTAGTAACTTACTGTATTGATGAATTTTTGTCTATTTAATGATTGAAAAAATGAAGTTTTTAACACTTGAGTAGCTTTTCCAATGCGACTGACGTTTCTGAAAAGAGCCCTTTTCCGTTTCCAAATCTTTGAGAAATACTTTCTGATATGCCTCTTTTGAGAAAGTGTGTATTTCTATTGACGAATGTTAGAAAAATTCACGGAAAAACGAACATTGTGAATACATCAATAGAAAACAAATAACAGTATCGGAGATAATGAAATCAATTGGTGATTATGCAATGAAACTGAATGAATCAAATAATCACCAAAGAACTTCACCAAAAATCGAGAAAACTGTAGAAATCCGCTTATATACTTTTGGCAAGTAACAAGTGTACTTCAACTCAATCTGTAGAAATGGATCGCACCTGGTTGCCATTGCTAAGGACAAAAATATTAACGTAACTAAACAGATTTCTTGGCAAATATCCTGTGTTTGTGTGTGTGTTCTTGCAGACTATCAAATATGAAATCTCGACATTTTATTTATTTGAAATTTATCAAAAGAAATACACGCATTCTCGAAAGAGGCGTATTTGAAAGTATTTTTACAGGTTTTGAAAACGGAAAAAGACTCATTTCGAAACGTCAGCCATATTGGAAAAGATAATTTATTGAGTTCATTTATAGGTAAAAATTTATAAATACTGACTAATCGGACTCTTTATGTTTTATACTTCACAGTAAATTTTTTGGTTGAACTTTTTAGTTTGTCTTTCATTAGACTTATACAGAATATCTGTTCATCTATATTTATTTTAATTTTTAGATTATGGAAGATTAGAAGCTCAAAAAACATCAAGGAACTTTTCATTTAATTGCAGGTCTTTCTCTGTACCGAATATGGAGTTCAATGAAATATAGAGCTCTGCGAGAGAAAGTTATGATGAGTGTCACTCCATTAGGAAAGAAAATTTTGGATTTGTTGGAGAGAGAATCAAAACTTCATAAAACAGTGCAGCTTGGCATGAATGCCAAAGCTGGTGAAAGGTAAGTACTCTTCATTACCTAATTAATTACCCAAGAAATGCTCATTTTATCGTTAAAAAATAATGTTTTCTAGGTCGAAGGAACTTTGTCTGTGTTTGAATTGTGCCATGTCCACCCCCCTTCCCTCATTACCTTCAGACATCCATCCGATTGAGGATTAAATTTTCCCCTACAAAGACATTTCCAAAGAATACAATAAACTTTTTTGTATTCGTTGTAAAGGGTACAGCGCGATGACTGTCAGTTAACCGTATTTTGGGAAATAATAGGATTCATATCCTTGAGGTTTTTTAATGTGCTTAATCAAATGAAAATAATGTCGTTTTCCTAACACTTCCGGTTGTACCGGAAGTTGGTACCAACTTGGGTCAAAATCATCTCGGAATTTAAAAACTATCCTAAAATGCAGGATGTTCCATTTCATATCTTCAGAATTAGTTATCGATTCCGATCATCTTGGAAATGTTACTCCTACGAGACGATGGAATGAAGTATTTTGATGAATCAATGATAGCTTATTATTTATTTAAATTGCAAGGGGTATATTTTTAGGAGAGATTAATTTTTTGGAAAGAAGAGTTTTGGCTTTACTTCATCTTCATACAAAGAAAAAAAAAGAAGCAATCAATTTCAAAAAAAGTAACTCTATACAAAGATGTGTTGTAACAGTCTTTTTAGTAATTGGATGTACATATGCTAATTTCAGTGGATTACCCTTGCAGTTGTTCCGTAAGAATGAACCGAAAGGTAATTTCATATGTAAATAGTGTACTATATATTATTTTGATTCTGAGAGATTTTTCTCCAGATATTTTCGTCTATTATAGGAGATTCAAATAAGAAGTATCTTTATGATTTCAAGTGATCAGCTGTTAAGGAACTTACCTGCTACATTTTGGGGAAATTGCTCATGCTGTCTATGTACTTCAGTACCTCTATAAGGTTATCAGTCCTTGAATCATTACCCATCATTACCATTGTCTTCAATTAGAAGTAATCAGGGTGTTTTCTCATCCTTTCAGACATTGTTTACATTTTGGTATGGATGATTGTGGTTATGAGTTTACAGATGCCTGGGAGTAACTTCGCATCGGTGGTGTCTACCAACGAGCGATACGGACGAAGCTGCAGGACCACGAAGTAATTATTTGTCGGAATTGTCAATCTGTACAGCGGGTAGTACTAACTGTCTGTCACTAGGTTGGGTAAGGTCGCGCTGGTCGTTCATGATGAATGAGAGGTAACGTGTCGCGTCTGTTTTTGACCTAGTTCGTGGATGGATGAAGTGACACTTGACGAGATGTCAATGGTTTTTGACGCTTGTCATTTCATTCTTTTTGGGCATTGTTGTATGGAAGTCGGCCACCAGCCTTTTGATTTGAACTTGAACTCATCTTCGATTGGAAGGACTATAACGGCTGGGGCTCAACATTATTTCCCTCTGGAAGAGTATTTGAAACCATTTATGTAGTTTTTTGTGCGGAAATAGTCCAACATTTGTGGGATTTTGGGACTTCCACGGAACGTGTCCACGCCACCTTTTCTTAAGGCCCCAAGGGCATCGTCGAGGCTTGTTGGATATTTCAGGGGAAGAATATCCTTAAAAGTGGCCCTTTCAAACGTTTTCGTTGCTGTGACCTTAGGAAAGGTATGTAGTTGATTACCTAGCAGTCAGAAATGAATGACCATTCATTGACATGGGTGTTTTCTGGTGGTGCTAAAGGTGACTGGATCACCCCTATCATTGGAAATGAGGTTTTTGCTCATTATGATTGAATAAAATAAAAGGAGGTTGCGTCTCCCGATATTTGGAGTTTGTAATTATTGCCTAGTATGCAGATGTGTCTATCGATGGTGAACCTATCTTAGAAGTTGTTGGACTGTCCATATTATGAAGTATCATGCCATTGCCTGTTCCTGTTAGGCTCCTGTAGTTTTCCAATTGTCGTGATTCCTGAAGCTGCAGTTGAGTGACCGAAACGAAGGGATGAAATCTTACCTCGAAACTATCTTTAGAGTGACACGCAAGTTAACAATTGAATTTATTATTCTTATATTTTAATATGACAATTTAAGAATTATATTTATCTCTTCTTGTGACGTAATCGGCACAGTGTACACTTTGCGCTTTGCGGAATTCATCATTGTTGGGAACCACGAATTGGTTGGAACTTGAGTTGTTATTTTTATTATTATTTTTCTCATAGATCTATTCTGATCTGAAACTGAATTGAGTTTGATTTGAGTGTCAGTTAAGATTGTGACTTGTAATATTTTTTATTTCATGAATTAGAAGTATAAAATGCTTGGAAATGTGGGATATAGATTGGGTTATACTGTATGGTAAGGAAATACCTTTTTGGGATATTCAATACTAAAAATAGGACACAAGGGTAATTTTGGGGAAAATTATAATCTGTAATTATTTATTGGCTTTCAAGAAAAAAATACTTTGGGTGACACAATTTCTAAGGAATAAGCTGTCTTTTATTTCTGAATACTACCTAGGTAGATGGGGTAAAGTATTAGTTCTTGTGGGTATGCGGCAGTCACATTTACCTGGCTCTTGGCATTGAAAATCTGTTGTTATTGAGAAAAAACCACTCCCTTCTCCACTGCAGTTTAGTCGCGAGCATACCCAATTGTCACTATCTTGGCAATTGTTTCTGTCACTTCCTTCTAGTAGGCAATAGAAATTGGTGGTTGTGACAGTGTAGATCATGCAAAGAAGTAACTTCCAGACACAAACTGGTAGAGAAACCCTCTGAGAACAACTACTTTCATATAAACATTGAATGTAACGAAAGAAAAATACTTTTGAAGAATACTTTTATATGTACACTGAATTATACAAAAAACGCTTTTCTCTATTCAGTTTGTATTCCAAACAGTTTTTATGGAATTGAATCAGAATATCATTCTCAGGATTGCTTCACAATATAGTAAATGGAAGAGGCAAAAATTTCACTTACATTGAACCTGGTGGACATCGGATGTTTTTTCGTAAGACATTTGCCTTATCGTCTCTTCAGCACCAAATCTGGATAATATTATATGATGAAGCACTCAATATGTCACGAATGAGTTTAATCTACTCATGAATTTATGTATACTATCAAACTTTTGAATTTTATGGGGGAATCACTCGAGAGCCGAATACCTAGTTTTTTGAGTAAACAAATGAATAGCTGGAGAAAGGTTCATTTTTGGTATAGGGTGTGTGTTACATTAAAATCATGCCAGGTATTAAAAAATGTGAAAATATGCAGGGTGTATAACCGAAAGTTTTGGAAAAATGCCATTATTTTCATTCGATAAAGCATATTAAAGAAACCTATATTTGGCAATTTTTAGGATATGAATCCTATTATATCCCAAAAAACAAAAAACCGACGGTCATCACCTTGTACCCAGTATAGTATATGAAAGAGATAAAATTTCACTTACATGGAACACTGTCATTGTCAGTGACGGGCATCGATGTTTTGGTATAAGACACTTGCCTTATTTCCTCTTCAGCACCAATTTCGATAACATTACAAAATGAAGCACTAAATTCATTAATAACATTACGACTTTATGTCATCGATGATTTGAATCTATTCATGTCACGATGACAGTATGTAATGACATTCGCTCATTTGACTCAATCCCAGCCATAGAAATCTTGTTTGAATTGAAAGGGGTATATTTTTAGGAGAGATTAGTTTTTGGGAAAGAAAGGTTTTGGCTTTCTACTTCTTCATCTTTTTACGAAATATTTAATAAAAACTAGTTTCTTCTTAGATTCAACAACTCCTGTTGAAATTTTGCACAAAATAACGACAAAACTTTTTGGTGGTACTGATCATATCAACAGTGAAGCTGTCAAATCGTTTGGTCATCTAATCGCTGAACCGTTATTACATTTGATAAACAAGTCGTTTATCTCTGATCTTAAAGAATCCAAATGTGTTTCAGTATTCAAAAATAAAGGTTCCTTAACTAAATAATTTACAACAGGATACAGCAGTGGAAGGTGTGAAATCTGAAAAAAATAGGTCGTTATAGGAGTCCAACAAAGATCAATTCTGGGGGTCTTTGTTTTTTATTCTCTTCATCAACAATATATCTCGCACGTGTACTGCCTCTGATAATACAATATTATATGCTGACGATACAAAATTTCCAATATCTAGAAAAAAACTCCGAAACTCTTGTTGCTGACAGTAATATGGTATCCACACAGCTAGATTCTTGGAAGAAGCACTCAAAAAATATGCAAACCGCAAACATGTATTTCTAGCTTATTTGTCATCAATACGGTATAGCCAAGTGCAAGGTTAGGCAACACTTGGTTGTAGAAACAACACAAATGCATGGAGTCATCATTTACCGATGACCCTCTCACTTTTGTTGGAAAAACGTGCGAAGAAAGATACGCTCAAGCTGAACTAGGCATCAAAATTATTTTCATCTGGTTGAGTTCTAATTTATTGATTATCATTGTCAAAAAACAAATTTATTGCATTTGATCCAACAACTAGAGACCAACGGGCTAAAAACATAATAATCCACAAAACATATGGTGCAAATGTTCCCAATTATAGGCGTACTCCTATACATAAAACGGGCACAATAGGGATATTGGTGGACCAATTTCTTGGGTGGAATGAAACATTGATTATACAGTAACTACATTACGTAAATGAATCTATAAATTTGATCAGCTTAGCAACATAATAAACAGGGAAATGATACTGATGGTGTATAATGCCTTGGCTAATGACTTACGGTATAATTAACTGGGGCCATTAGAGCTCTGACCGGTATAAGCCAGACTGATAGCTGTAAACCTTGTTTCATTAAGTTTAAAATACTGACATTTCCGTCAGCTATCATTTACAATGAATTACTACATAAAAACGCACATGAATTTGTAATGGAGATACACACAATTATCCGACTAGAATGAGATCCCATATCGCTATACCCAATAATAGATTAACCTCTACTAATAAAAAACTTTTTGGTATCAGATTGTTTAACTCTCTACCAGATTTTATCAAAGAAGCTCCAATAGCCATATTTAAAGCAAAATTGAAAACTCACTTGCAATGCTCTGCCTATTATGACATATCTGAATTTGTATTTCCTCAATGTTAGTTAATCAACTTGTGTGTAACTCTTTTTTAACTTTTAAAATTAATTTTGAATTTAATATTAAATTTTAAAACTTAGAATTAATTGAATGTTTTAATTAACCCTTTTAACAATCATGGAAATGAATCGTATAAATTTTGAAATTCGGACTAATTACCATTTATTTAGAATTAGTTGTAGTCAATGACTTGTCAATACACAATGTCGTGTAATATTGATGAATAAAGTACAATACAATACAATACAAGTATACACAGATATTACAGTTTAAAGTAGACTCATTAAAACGGACAAAACTTTTGAAACAACCTAATAATTCAACTGGAGTAACTTTGTTCTTACTTATTTTCTGTCTAACAAAATGAAAAAATTACAAAAATTGGGAATGGGAAACACACACAAAATATATTTGAAGTATCTCTTAAAATAAAAAGAAACAACCCATTTTAAACATTTGGTTTAACGTAAGAATAAATACATTTACAATTTTACATTATAATTGACAGTTATCAACTGAAATAAGGTCTATTCTATCTATTAACCAATGAAATACTCTTCCAGAGATACAGTGTTTTGGACAGCTAGGAACTAACATAAAAATTACACACAGCTAAGAAGAGAAATTAGGAATAATTGTACTTATGTGACAATTTCACAATACAATGAGTCATTTTCGATAAATTTATGGATTTTCAAGAATCAGATAAATGGGTCAAAAAGTCATTGTTTAGTTATTAGAATTATTCATAATCAAATAACTCAAAAAAAATTATACAGGGGGTGTCAGTGATCACAATTTATTATATACTTTCACCTACCCACTTCACATTTGACGTTTATTGCGAATTATATTGTAAATATTACTTCTTTGAAGCATTATTTTCAAATTTTTGAAATATAATTTTTAACCTAGTTCACTAGAACAATTAGATGAATATATTACCTGTAAATGATTCCAAGCAGCATTAGCAAGGTTAGCAGCCGGAACCTGCCGGTTATGTGGATGATGTGGAGGCCCTCCAGACATCTTGAAAATAATGTCTTGAAGTTGTAAATACACACTTTAGAGCCCCATCATTAGTCAGGTTGCATAATATCTTATCCTAATTTGTATAGGATTCATCTACATAAAATGGCCATGTCCTCAAGATTCAGTAGAATCTCATTGAAATCTGAAACCATAGAATTTTTGATAAGAGACATTTCATCAAAATTGAAAAAACAATTACTGAAGGAAATATCAATAAAGTGTATCTTGTGCATTTATTCAATAGTTATTTTTAAAGTGCAATAGATAAGAAAAAAGTAATTAAGAAAATATCAAATGTTGAATAATAATAAGTTAATTAGTCTTAGTCTAATGCATTGTTACATAAATCCTCTCTGAACCTTCAGTAAGATTTCAACAAATTGTCACTGGCTTTCTGTCAAAAATGCATAAGCTTTTATACTTTAAACACCACTTTTATAAGGGGTGATTTTTAGACATCAGTAGATTAATTAGAATTACGTATTCCAAAGAAACCAACATAAATACCATTGACCATTTCAACAATTTTAACAATGTTCAATTTTGAGTTCTCCCATTTTTCCACTGCAATAATTCCATCTACTGAGATGAAAAGAAGAACATTAAAAAATCATAACTGATAATTTTAGTTTCAGAATCATAACATAAAAATGAAGAGTTACTTCTCAGTTTTACTCCACTTTCCCCCAATAAAAATGAGGTAATATCCAAAAGGGGTTTTCCTTCATATGTCCATATTGTGGATGTTTGGAATATGGTCGGGCATATATATAAGTAGATTTTAAGTTCCTAATATGTAAAAAATTAGGTCTTCCAAACCGAATCTTTTAGAATGCTTTTCAAGTAAGGAGTTCATGAACCTCTCTGATTGATGAATTGAGTGGTGGTGTATTTATTCCAATTTTATTGTAGCACTGAACAAGGCAAAAACCCTCAGCAAAACATAGGTTTAAAAACCGAAGCAAAGCAAGGTGCTTCAATTTATTTGATTACTTGTGAGCCTATCGGATAATGAAACATTTGTAAATGTGAAAAGCATAATAAACTGTTCAATACTAAGTTTTAAACTTCATGCCATTATAACTTATCCATATGACCAATGCAAATAGAAATTAGGTTAATGAACTATGTAGTACCAAAATGATTAAGAAAATTAGGATACGTAAGTAAAAGTCAGTTCATTGCACACCACTGAAACACTGCACAACCTTGATTTTCAAAAAGGCAATTCATTCCTCCCAGAATTCATAACACTATTAGAAGAAACTAGAACTTTCATCTCAAAATGTCTTAAATTACACTAATACTACCACAAATGCTAAAAAACATTACTTCGCGATGTTACTGGAAATACTATAAATTATTTTGAATTTTCTCAAATCATGTTTCCCTTTTGAATAGGTAGATATTAATAAATAACTCAAATGATGTTAGAAATTTCAATAATACTGATAGTTCAAAGAAACCTAGTTCAGTAATGATTATGCTGAAGTTCATTTATTAAAAACTAAAACCAGCTGAACCAAAAACTCACAAAAATTCGAAAATAGTAATTATTATTACATGTGGACAAAATAAAAATCTTGAAGTTGTAAGCCATTTATATGAACTGAATCGATGTTTGAAAAACACACAACCACATCACCAACAATAAACACACTGTGAATAATTAGACGCCATTTCATAAGCAGTGCAAATTCCTCTTTCAAACACACCTGAAATTTCAAGGCGACTTGTTTGCTCACAAATATTGTCTGCAAAAATGTTCGAGGCACGGCCATAAAAGTAGCCAATACGCAACAATGGCGGACCCGGTTTTGTTAATTTTTGAACAACGTCAGCGCCATCTTTCATACAAGCCCTCCGTCGTATACTGAAAAATTATTATTTTTTCGAATCAATAAATTGAATGGCTTTTTTAATTTTGAGACTTTGGTGTGAAAAAAATAGAAACCTTTGAAAGTAATAGAATCTAAAGTGTCAGAACCAAAATTTTCTCAAATAATTTATAATAGGTAGAATTGATGCAGGGATGTTATAGTTTATCATACGATTTGTTTTAAATATTCGAATTCTAATTAATTTCATTTCATTGGAAAATACGATGTCCCTATATGTTGTACTTTCTCTGACTGCCTATAAGTATCAACTGTCTATCGAGGGATGACATTAAATTTTGATGAAATATCATTTTTGACCACACTGACTCATTTTCTCACCTCAAACTGGTTTGAATCGTATCTACAGGATTTTCTCCCTTTCGTCTTGGCTTTTTATTATTTTTCAGATTTTCATCAAATTCCTAGTTTTTCAGTTTGCTTGATTTTGGCGGGCGTTTTTGTATTTCTGCTATGGCTGGAGTGTTGCCAAAATGAAATAAGTTGGACACCAAGTGACCGAGAAAACATGTAGATGATCGAATAAGGTTTGAATCATCGACGAACGAATTTGAAAGATACGTTTAAATTCCAAATAATATTATAAGAACCAGTATGATGTCAACATTATTAAGAAAATTAATCGTATTTGACGAATATCAATCGACGAAATATTAGAATCGTGAGGAAGGAATCAAAATAGATTTCAATCAAAACGAAAATTAATGAAAAAAACCTGTAGACCTATACGACTTTGTAGGTACGTGTGGCAGATACCCGACAAAAAAACCTACAAAGTCGTAGGTCTACATAAGGAAAAGGGTAAGGTGTTTTTTGCCTGAACCTGGAGCATGTCAAATGCACCTCTCCGGAATATACCGGAGAGGTGCCTTATTTCGACTCCCACCCCGGAGTATGTGTTTGTGGAGTTGTTTCCTGGCTTTGTCTGCAGGTGGCGAAGTGGATATCCCACTGAATCAACTGCAGGTGAAGTTATACTAGTTGGAATTATATTTGTTTGGTCGGGATACTCAGACGGTTCACTGCGTTCTGAAAAGACCATGCCCGGTACTGATGATGGGGCGAGTACTCCGAAACCGATCTATTTGTTGGTCGTATCGACCAAATGAAATTAATTTCTGCTTTTCATAGTGGGAAATAACTTGCGACAAATCTTCCAAACTGAAGACGTTGCACAGGTACCTGATGATTTTACTTCAGCTTTCTGCCCAGCATTAGCTGGGTTAGTTGTTGTTTTTCTGTCGGGTATCTACCACATGTACCTAGAAAATCGTAGGTCTACATGAGAGGAAAGGAGTCTGGTGTTTTTCATCTGAACCTGGAGCATGTCATATGCACCTACCAAATATGCTGTTTTTCGTTTTTTTCGAATGGAATTGCTATTTCAAAGAAAATAAAAAATGGATGAAAGAAATGTTATTGTATCCGAAGTGTACTATGACGATATAATAATAAATATTAGATAAAACGTTTCGTGTCAATATGGCCATCATCAACTTTTTTTATTTAATACGGACCTGTCTTTTTTATTACAGATATTGACAGAGCGATAAATTCACAATCCAAAGGTATATCACATTTAATATTTTTATACCGTTTCATTTTAAATAACTAACATCATCAGTGACAACAATTTTAAATTACGGTCGTGTCCTTCTTTTTTAAATTGTTTCAATTGCTCCAAAATATAATTCAGACAACCCAATAATTTCGACAGGTAGGTACCCTAACACAATGAAAATTCGTACTTTTTCGTTTTAGAAATTCTTGTATTGCCGTAATCCTTCTTTCAAGGCTTATTTTTCCCTAATCAATTATAATTCGTAATATTTTTTATAGTTCTCAATCCTGGAAGTAACGAAAATATCATTTTTGGGCAAAATTCGATTGTTGTATAATTTGGTATGATCAAATAGCATCTCAATTCATTCACCATCTTGAACGCGTAAGCTTTGCTTGGTTTTTATAGCAAGAAAAATGAATGCGTTGTTGACATCTGTTGAGAACTGTCAGACGTTTAAAAACATATCAAAGATATATTCAAATGATGAAAGGACTGATGTTCTAGTTAGTTATGCAAAATCAAAAGACAGGTCCGTATTTAAAAAAAAAGTTGATACTGACCATGTTGACACGAAACGTTTTATTTAATATTTATTATTATATCGTCATAATACACTTCGAATACAATAACGTTTTCGTTTTCCATTTTTTGATATTCTCCGAAATAACAAATCCATTCGAAAAAACTAAAACGTATTCGTATCCGTTACGGTTTTGATATAGCAATGTTACCACATGATACAAGAAACGGCCTGTATATACATTCTCACGGATAGGATATGATGGGTGTTTTTCCGGGTTTCATTCCGTGTTCTATGTTTCTGACCTTCACAAGCACCAATATTCACGGCGTTTCGGCAGAGTCTCATATGTCATCTTCTGGTGATATTTGGATTTTAGTCCCAGTGTCGAATTCATTTATCAAAAATTTAAGAAAATATTTTTCAGCATTTTTAAGAATAGAGTGTTCGAAATGTTTCATTATAAATGATCGTTTTGCAGAAGTATCTAGATTAGTGATATATCCAGTTGGGATTCCAGGTGAGGAAAATAGTGTACTCTTTACTATAAAGGAATTCAGGTATTACTTGCATTCTTCAATAATGAATAGAAAGTGTATGTATTGATTCTTTGGTAAATAATAATAATTATTATTATTATTATTAAAGATGAAATTGAAAGAGTTAACCTTGTATTTGAGGATATAAGAAAAGAAACTGTTAATTAAAAATGAAAAAACATTGAAAATATTCAAATAACTAAGGCATATTTAAGTAATTAAAGTGGTAAATACGATACAGAAAGAATCTCTAATTTAAAAATAATGGAGGATTGAAGCGGATAATGAAACAATGAAAAAATATTTTGGAATATTCAAATATTCAAAGCATAATGGAAAAAGAAAACTTTGCTTGTTTACTTATCAAAATAATTTTTACCCCTCGTGACAATATGATCTCATATACTCTCAAACTTCTCAGAAATCTTTAGCAAATAAAAAGTTTGTAGAATTTATAAGATAATCAAATGAATATGTTGTGTTGAAAAGTAGCACAACTCCAAAGTTACTAGAATATAAGTTATTTAAAACGAAATTTATAATTTCATGTTGGCTTTGGAGAATCCACATTAGTATTCATATTTCCTTCAGATATATATTATATTCACCCATGTCCATTACCGAAGGGATCTACGATCTAACTTGTTCGATCTACGATCTCTTTTTCTGAAAGTCAAATAAAATAACCTCGAAAATTATCACAATTGTTTTTTTTTATGTCCGCCTGAAGTTGGTAGTATAACTAGATTTACCTATACCAAAAAACCACCAAGAATAACAGTGTTTCTATATAAAGGGGGGCTTAGACGAGTCCATGACCCCCCATGCCCCTTCCCATGTCGAGTGCTCTGGGATAAAAGCTTCGCCCCACAAAATAAATTTCGCAAGGAAAACCTAATATTTCACTCCTTCCACCCCCGTTCCTCCTGGAACGGTCCTCAACCTGCTGCCGGGAATTTCAGCAAGATTGACATCTGACCTTTTTTCAGTCGAAAGTCAGCCTTCAAGTGCTTTTACTTTCTTATCTATTAATTTATTTTATCATTACTTTCCTAATTGAATTTTTACATGGGGCCCCCAAAAAATAACAGGAGACTATTGTTTTAGAGATCGCGGTCGAGTGCTCCTCGGTGAACCTGAGAGTTTATCTGATTAAAAAATTGTTATACTTACCGGAGTCGCCTGACAGCGACTATCGGCGGTGGTCTCTCATTCTGCTTGGTTGGCCTTCTGTGTTTATCCCTTTCTCGGGATCTGTGGTCATCCCTATTAAACGCATCGTGTAGATCGCGTAATGCTAGATTTTTTTGCGATCTGATTCTATCGAACACGCTTTCTGCGTTTTCTCTCATATACATGTCCACATATTGTGTGTTCAGGTCTAAGTCTCGAAATATGTACCTGTTGGGTAGATATCTCGGTGTGCTTACAGCACAAACCACCAAGTGGTTTGTGGTTTACAGCTGACGAAAATCAAGTAGTTTTTATAAAAGAGCTCTAAAACAACGCATTTTAAACTTATCATTTTAACCTTTTTCTTTAAAAAATTATTTAAATACTTGAAAAAGAGGAATGAAATAATGCATTCAACATTTAAAGGGATTCGTTTCTATTTCACTTTTTGGCAACATCGGTTATAGCTAATAAAGGACAATAAATCTGTTACCTGTATGAGACAAACAAAGATGACATAT
>WOGR01004178.1:0-15014 GCA_015342045.1 Leptinotarsa lineolata | reverse complement strand
TTACGTTTTGCCGACTTAGCATGTAGTCGCGTCTAGAACAGCGGATGTAACTCTATCCCTGAGTGATGCTCGGTCAGCGAACTCGGGTTCATAACTTGTGTTTGTTATATTTGTTGAAATAATGAATTTCTTTTTTTCAGTTCACTTTTGTTTCATTCATGCAACTGATTGTTCAGAGTTGAGCTCATTTCTTTTTTCGGATGTTTTTTATTTCTATATTGTCTGTATTGAAAATATTGCAAAATTTCATAGTCATGATAGGATTGGGCATTTTGAAGTATTTATTTTACATTTATGGTACAGAAAAATCATTAGATTACAGCAGTAACAATCTACGATGTCTAACATCCTGCTTATGGGTTACTGTATCTGAATCATATGAAGAAAATTAAACTATAGCTTCAGTAGTTGGCTTCGTTTCGTAAACTTCTAATTCAACTATTCCTGGTGGTAAAAAGTCCAATGGAGGCAAATCGGGGAATCTGAGAGGCACACTGCAGAATATCTTTTTCCAATTCATCGATACGGATAATTATTATCGAGTAACTGTCATACTAATACAATGCAATGTGTCGATGAGAAAAACTACCTCATTTCATAACGGAAGATCTAACTGGATGGCGTTATTGATGCTTCACATTTGAGAGTTTCTTCAAAAATGAATGGTTCTACGAGTATTATATGGTTATCCAAAATTACTTCCCAAACATCAATTTTTTGGGGATACTAGGTGTGGATTTGTATGCTATATTGGTATTTGAGTCACTAAGTGTCAGAAATATCTTGAGTTCAAACAGGGCATAAATAAAAATTTCTGATGATACTCAGAATGATTTTGAGATAAACATGCATCACTTCAGCAATAACAGGGTATTGAAATTTGGGGCCATTTTGTGTACCTACAAAAATGTTCCCAATGTAAGTTCTTATTTCTATTATTCTCATTAGTATCATTCAATAATGCTCTTTTTGTACATTTCAAATTGTGAAACTGTGTGTTCAGGTTGATCTTTCGAGTTGGAATTGATTGAGAACATAAAAAGATATTATATTTTTCATGGCATACATTGTAATGTTGGATAGAGAAATGTATAGTATTGTTAGATAGAGAATGATCTTATTTGAAAGCCTTTCAAATGAGGTCATTCGACTCTCATTTTCATTTGAAACGTGTGGGTTATTATGAGAAGGGGTGTACCCTTGAAAACAAAACTCAACGTATTTCACGATATTTCACACTATCAATATCAAAAGACCCATTCGAAGTGGCTTTTTTCATCTGAAATACACTGTATATACACACCACAAATGAATATCTCTGGTGATAGTGCAATCATTAAGGAACAAAATCTTTCTAGAGATATGAGAAAGCAAAAAGTAAAGAAGCCTAAAGGAAATTGAGAATCACATTTGCGTGGACTGGTAAAAATTCAAGGCGAATATCCAAATTTCGCGGGGTACGTTAGGTTAGATCAGGTCAAAAACGTGTAGGTCTATTCGACCCTCCACCGCAACCCACAAGGGCTTATTGTGGCTCACACCTATTCAAACTCGACCAATTAAACCCAGCTTCTTGACGAAGCCGATTAGTTTGTATGGTGAGTGATCTTTCACGTCAGATGGCAAGAGTATGGTTTTACCAAACTCTGAAAACCTGGGGTACTCACCTTCGATTGGCGATTTTTTTTATTTTTTTTATGTTGGTACTCATGTTTTGAACATATATTAGTAGTTTCAACTGTTTAACATGTTCAGTTTGTTGGTGAGAGGCATGAAAGTTAGAAGTGTTTTGCGTGTTCAGCGATTTTCTGCTATAAAAAAAAATTGGTTAAAGAATCTGCATTTTGTGTCAAAAATGAAATTAGGTGCTCATAAATGACTGCTTCGATTTCCATGAATGAACTAGACGAAAAATTGTTGAGAAAACAACTTGAAAGCGCCCTCAGGTTTCTGAGAGCTTCCATACTATTATATTTCATAAAAATTTCTTAAGAATGGTACTTTCGGTACGTGCACTTCCGACCTTGGTATCTTGTCCCTTTCAAAAGTTGGGAGGGGTGGACTTTTTACGTACGTACGGTATATTCTCTATCATAAGTGAGGATGTTATTATTTTGTCGTCTCCTTCAAGTGACATAGTGAATGCTTTTTTCAACAGAAGCTCATACTCTTGGTAGCTACATTTTGTTCCAAAATTACCGATATTCCATTCAAGGGTTTAAACATTCTTCATTTTTGCTCTCATGAAATTAAAAGTTATTGAATTCCTCCATAATATATTTCTCTAAAGCCATTAATACTACGGGCTTCAAACTATTCCAGAGATACCTCGTTGGAAATAATTAAGAATAAAAGCCGTAGACGGATAATCAACAAAAAAATTATTGAAGTTTTTAAATAGGAAATACGATATTACAGAGGATGCTTGGAAGAGGAAATTAAAAATGATTCATCAAGCGTGTCTTGAGAATGTTGATAAAATCGGAACTCGTGACGTCGATTCGAAAACCAGATCCATTATACTCGGGAAGACATAAATCATTTCAGGTTAGAGATTGGTGGTTTAGAAAATCGAGAAATAATACTCATTTTCAATGTGAAAAACTGTGTTGGATCTATGGTACATTTTTCTTTCCGTTCAACAATAGAAAAACAAAACAACAAATGCATTCAACTCCAATCCAAATGGACTCAACTTGGTTTTGTCGATTTTTGAAATTTGAACTGAATTTTTCTAAAAGTAAGTTAGTGAAGATGGCAATATTTTTAAAAAATTACAAAAGCACCTGATAGCAAGGTAGCAAGCAGTACTCATAATATCTGCATTGAGTGACGAATGAAAGTTCAGAGAAGAAAAACAGGAGCATATTGAAATTAACACAAAAATGTGGCCAGGAAATTGATGTCAAATACTAGCTTATCAGGTGTACGACCAAACTAATCGAAGATATATTCTAGAGCACCACTGACAATAAAATACATACCCGAAATCACAAACAACTGTTGTAATTTCTCTGAAATTTCATAACAAGAAGAGGCATTTCATAGTAACTTCTGCCTTACCAGAATTTGCTGAAAAGTTCGTAGGCTACAAGTTATCAATTTATATGATCTTTAGTTAACCCTAACCTTGACACGTGTCCAAATTTCACAGCTGTCGGATAAAAAGGAATGTCAGCTATAATCCTTGTAACGCCCTCGAATGCAACTATTTTGAATAATAAAAACAAATTTCATCAAAATAAAAATTTGTTATGTACGCTTACGAACTTTTCAGGATATAAATCAACTGGAACATTTTCCGCTGCAAAATATCGATCCGATGGAGTAAACCAGCAAACAAGGTAGTGAAAACACTAAAACAAATCGGTTAACTCTTCATAACCAGAAAAACTTCGCGGCGAAAGAGTTTAATCTGTTTGTTCGTCCTACTCGGCCACTTGACGTATAAACAAGAGTTGAATTCACCATATCGCATGATATCTCAGGAACGGTATTTCGTGAACAGCCCTCCTGGTTAGGACATGTCACGCGACACTATCGTAAACGAAAACGTATCGGTTTATTAATCTGGAGTGTTATTTATAAAAGGGGACCACTGGCCATTCACATCGGCGATAGATCAAGAGAACCAGAAAACATTCGTTCCCCAAACCAACATGAAATTCGAAATAATCATGTTCCACCTAACGAAAGAAAATTATACATGGAACCATAATAAGAATCATGGATTTGGAGTAAGATCCATCCACAAATTCAACTGAAAAATCTTTCAATTTTTTGTAGTCATAATCGGGGTGTTTCATTTCTGACGGTGATGATTCCGATTATTTTATATTTTTCTGCCGCCTAGTATCAATCCGAGGTATCTTATTCTTCTTTGCTTTTTGATTTATTATCTCTTCTGGTGCACAGGTACTCAGTTTTCTTTTGGTTTATCTCCGTTGTGAGCACTTCAGAGGCTTTAAGTGGCTTTTTTCAATAATACATATCTGAAGATTTTTGATGTGAAACATTCATAGCTACTAGTATGGCGTTGCATGCCGTGGCTACTTCTCTCGTCACACTGAGCTCGGAAACCTATAGTGTATGCAGTTGTGTTTACTACAGTATAAATAAGCTGTGCTTCACTGAATAAATAATTTTTCAAAATAATTACAAATGAAATATGTCTGTCAGTGATAAATTAGAAAGTGGAAGACAGCAGCCTCCTGATGAAGTACCCATCATAGTACTTAAAAAGTGCGAAAATGAACTCGCACCAGTATTTTGCAGACTTTTCAACCTGTCTTACAAGGAGGGGGTTTTTTCTCCTTATTGGAACATTGCTCGCGTTCAGCCTGTTCCCAGAAAGGGCAAAAAAATCTTCCAAATAACTATAGTTCAGTCGCTTTGCTATATATCGGTGATATAAAGAAACATGGAGGAAGCCGTAAACGACCATATCCATAAATATTTAAAAAACTTCAACATCTTGAACGATCATCAATATGGCTCTCGAAAACAAAAATCAACAGGAGACCTTCTATCGTATGTTACCCATAATTGGAATAACGCAATCGAGAAACGTGGAACTCGAGAGCTGTTGCGCTTGATATTTCTAAGGCCTTTGACCGTGTGAGGCATAAAAAGCAAAATCACACTACAACACATTATCAAGTCATCATAAGTCAATTACATTTTTATATTTTATAATTAAAGTGTGCATTTCTCTGTGTATTAAGCCCGCGTATATTTGTTCTGTCTCAAGGGTCAGTTAATGTAGAATCTACTCTCTTCGTAGATCAAAATTCACACAATTTTTCACCGTACAATATTTTTAAATTAATTATTATTTGATTTCAATTTTATTTTCATGAATAATGATGCACTAAAACCCTTGCTTGAAAAAAAAATTTCAAAAAGACTGACAGAATTGAATTTCAAAATCAGCTGATTGCGAGTAGCTCAAGAGGGTTTTATTATTTGTTATTGACAGAAACATCAAAAAATTAATTAATTGATTGATTTTCTAATGATGGTGGAATTTTTATTGAAACATTCATCATTAATTTTTATAATTCAGGATCTTTGAAATAGGTATATTGCAATGACTAGCTAAGATTCTTGAGTTTACGAGTATTTTAAAGCCACATCAAATATTTTCCATGTATATTTTATTTACTCATTTTTTATAAATATATCAGTACCCAACAGTCATCACAGGAGTCACAAAATATTATTGTTGAGGTTTTACATCTGCCAGGCGTCCCGTGACGGCTCACAATTTCTCCTAATGAATTATAGTGTGCATCTAAAGTTTTTGAATCGAAGAAATACAATTCAATGACAAAATCATAATCATCGTGTACGTAACCTAAAGATTTCAAGCAAACATCATCAACGATATGAAAAGTGCCCAAAAACACTGCATTGCTGTTTCTCTTGGTTCATTTTCAATCCTCTCTCCCTTTTTTGTCTGCACTCTCAGAGCTTCCAGTGACAATTAGTAATGAACATTCTAAAACTATTTTTACTATTATGATTGATTTGAAAGCATTCAATCTGTGTGAAATTCGATACTATCATTGGACAAAATCCAAAGACTTTGACTCATTTACCACAACTCTCGTTTCATCTATATTTTTTGCTCCTCAAGTTATCAAATTCAATTCAACCAAAGTTAGCAGTTACTTCCGTTGGAAATATGTTGCAA
Organism: Leptinotarsa lineolata; assembly: GCA_015342045.1. Lineage (NCBI taxonomy): Eukaryota > Metazoa > Arthropoda > Insecta > Coleoptera > Chrysomelidae > Leptinotarsa > Leptinotarsa lineolata. The sequence goes on along the minus strand of WOGR01004178.1, from coordinate 9,319 downwards.
AGCGCCACTGAAAAATTTCTCCATCGTTAAATTTATTATCAATCTTGCAGACCCACGTCGTCGTTTATTTCCGATCTTATTTTTCTTTGCGGATATCAAGTTAAGTCGCATGGAAATGATACTTTTTCTCCTTTGGGAGCCATTTGAGTTTTTCTTTTCTTCCACAACTCCAGGAAACTTTGCAGCCCTTATCACATTTTTTTTCATCTTTTCAAAACATTCTATATTTCGTTCTCATATTATTCTAGTCTAGACTTTGTTTGGATTGTCCAGAAAGTGCTTGTTTATATGACCTAGCATATTACATTCGTATAAAACCTGATGAACAATCTCTGTCTTTTTTAATGATAGTAGGTAACCTATTTTCAGATTGTTGATGTGAGGTTAATCGTTACTTGAAGAGAAACTCGTTATGAAGAATTTTGCATAGCATTTTGAGTTTATTCTTTCAGCTAAACAAATCTACAAGAAAAAATTTGAAGCGCACTAAGCGATTCATATTTTTCCCGGCTAATACCACGATGAACATTGAATCATATCCAACATACATTTATACAAGATACCTCGCAGATGTCAATACAATCTTCAGGCTCATTTTGAATCCTCCTAGAGAATTGGTAGATGGAACGTTTCTTCCGTGCTTTTGAGGCTTGTTTCAATATCTAGCGTGATATCAGCCGAGGAAATAGTTGTTTTCCTGCAGATATTCACCAAAAACTCATCATGTTGGTACATTGGCACAGATTAATGTTTCAGGTTTCATTTCGAAATATTTTTTTAAGTGTAGAACATTTTCAATTCTGAAATAGTTCGGATAACCTAATAACGATGATACATATTTCTTCTTCAAATGGTAACTTCTATGTGATTCTCAATTATTATTTTCTTCAATATACAGGGTGTTCCAAATTAAGTCGGTACCATTGCCACCATTGTTATTATTAATGCTACGAATTCGGTTGAATGAGCAATTCAATAGCATTTTTAATGACCTCGATACCGAAAACAAAAAAAATATTTGTATATACATGCACCACGAATATGTCTAATCAATAATTATCATACAGAATATCTTCATTATTTTGCTCAGTTCAATACAATCTTGATAGATAACAATTTATTGTTGTTTTCTAAAATTACTAATAGAGATCAAATCAAATATTTAAAAAAAACAATCAAGGAAACCCTTCCAAATAACTGTCACATAATAGTTCAAACACTTGAATAAAGATCACATTCATGCAGTATTTATAATCAACAATCAATGATTCAGTGATATGAACCATTACTAGAAAATATATTATGCAATGCTTCGCGTTACTCTGACAGATATTCGAATGCGATTTTAAAATATTTATGAGTAAAGTAACTTTCCTCTATAGCACATTATTGTCAAACTAAATATTTATGAATCATCAGCACAATCATTATTGGGTCGAATTTCCACTTTAGTCAGTCTGAAAATTTTAATTATTCAGTAGATTTCAGCATCACATCCTAATTGTTATTTTTCCTCCCAGATATTTTTGAAATTCAAGCACTGTTGATATACATGAAAAAAAGAAAACTTCCAGGTTTACACATTTCCGAAGTGGAAACTATTCATCTGGAAACTAAAACCATCGCATTACAATGATAAACTTCATTGGGCATGAATATTCATTTTACATATAATAACATTATCAACAATCAAGGGAATAAGAAGAAAAGTATTCAACAAATGTTCAACATTTGATCTATAAGTGAACGTGATTTCATTTTGTCTGTATTTGTTATGAGAATGAGTCGAAGAATAATTGAAGTTGAACTTGAAGCAACATAAAAAAACATACATTCAACTAGGTTGTCTAATCTAATGTTGCGACTGGCAGTCACAATACATCCAAGAAGAACTTAAATTCGCCCTTCGTCAAAACGACTATCATCACAAATCCAAAGATTCATCCAACTTCAGCAAACCGTATCCCACATCCCAAACAGCTAGGTGAACAAATGGACCACCGAAAAGCTTTTCTTCCTTATATTCAAGAAGTTACCGACAAAGTGAGCCGAATTCTGGAGAGGCACGAAATAAGAATAGTATCCATAGGCAACGAAATAAGAACAGTATTCATAGGCAACAATCGAATTTACACTTTTCTACGAAAACCTAAGGACACAATACCCAGTGAGACACAAGGCATATACGAAATACCATGTTCCATCTGCTCCAGAACTTACATCGGCCAGACCGACAGGAGAGTCTCCAACACAGTCTGTGAACATGAGCTTGCTGTCCATTAATCAGATCCAGCCTTATTTCTCTTCAAACATAATCATGAAACAAGCAACACAATAATGTATTTATCGTATTCATGTATTTATTCTATATATTGTTTCATAGATCATATTATAAATTTTTCCATAGTAAGTGGTTTAATAAGTTCATGAGGAATGATTATTTACTCAGTTATTGTTCATTATGAAATTAATGAGCATCGATATGAATGAATCATTATGTTATGAATACTCTGACTCACCCACCACTTGATCAAAATCATTGACACTATCCATAATAATAATTATAGAATTTTCACAATGAATTTTATTCAAGACGCGTTTCGCTGAAGCTTTATCAGATATCAGTATATCGATATTGAATACATAAATGTGAATATATGTTATGAAAGATATCTTGGACATAATACTTGTGAGAGAACTTTATAATAAATTCTCTTCGCCAAACATGATATAGCCCAAAAGTTGCACAGACCATGAGGCATCTGGAGCGACTAATAAACTGACTTTGATATACGATACACCGAAGTAGCTTACAAAAAATGAAAGAATGTTGAACAGTGGACACAGTTGGCTCTGACACAATCCAAAGTAATATGAAGAGTAGCACATACTTGATATGACCTCCATTGCAGGTATGACTGGCAGAAACACAATATTTGATGAATTATTTAATCGATCAATTATATTGTCAACTTCAATCTCCTTGAAAATTGGACTCAAGGACTCATATTGAACTCAGTTGAGTGAATTTATTCCAAGTTGCAGCTATACTCAATCTTTGATGCTTTTATCATTTTCAACTTTGATACAGTTGATTACTTGAGATTTTGCGAACAGGATCCTGGAATGTTTACAAAGATGACTTTTGGAGATAAATAGACACGGCCAGTTTCAGTTATCAACTGAAACAATTGAATGGTTTCTGAGGAAAAATCAATGTTTTTTGAACTTCAACCAATCATGTCCCAAATACTTAAATATAGTTTGAAATAGCGAGACAATATCAGGAAGCGATTCCACGGAAAAAACTCAAATTGATAGAAAAAGTTCAACACGCTTTCACAAACACGAGTTTCGTACTCTGAAACGATCGTTGCAAAAAAAAATGTTTCAGCAAATATTGAAGAAGATACCAATAGAGTTTTTGTTGCATGACTACTACGAAATTACTTTTACTTTGGTCACCTTCACTTTCATATATGAAAAATGACGTACATTTATATAATTTATATAGTGTTTTCCAGATTTTGACATCCCATGCTTTTTCACAACAAAATAATTATTTTCTTGTAAATATATCCATTCTGATTTGCTATTGAAGCATGTTTTTTCAGTTTCTTACTTCCTCTCACACAGAGACTGTGTGAGGAAGTTATTCAATCCTGGCGATCTTGATCTGAATAGTGTGATGAACTTATGGAATTATTGTATTATCACGATTCTTGATAAGTGTAAAAAGTTTAAAATACATTTGTCCGTTTGAAGTTAATCAAAATCGAGTCCAAAGGAGTGGGTAACAAACAAACATACAAATAAAGCTCATATAAACATGTTAAAAATGCGTGTTATATTGTTGTATAAAAATTTTTAACGTCTCTCGTGTACGATAAAAAATAATATTTGTTGCAGTTTCAGTTACAGGGAATGCATCAAAATTTGATTGGGATAAGTTTATTCGAAACAAGTTGTCAAAAAATATCTTTATATGTTGCAGATTTCATAATGAATTATTCGATAGCAGAATGAATACAGATCTAAATAACGCGGAAACGTTTAGATTTTGTTTTTTTCTAAATACAGTGATCATCGCGCTATGAACTGTTATCTTATAAACGTATTTGATTTCATCTTAAAATTCATCTTCTGAATTCACGATTGCTTCGAAATTTCAACAAACACGTACGGTAATAATATTTCTGAAAGTAACAAACTGATTTCATTACACTCTTGTAAACTACTATTATTCCATTAGATTTTCTGAAACCCCAAAAAAACTCCTTAAGAGACATCCTGAGTTCAACAGCATATTACGTACTGCTTAAACCAGTGGATTGCTGTGATGACCCATATCAGAATGCTGTGAAACAAAACAACATATTTTCTCAACACAGGAGTAGGTAAAACACATAAAGAAAATATTTCTCAAGATTAGAACTCCTCAGAAATGTTCGACAGGAAAATGTAACTGATTTGTTACTTTGCCTTCGTTACATTCATATCCAAAAATAATAAAACTTATCGACTCTTGAGTTCAGTTTGTTGTTAGTCAAACATTGTTCGACTTCTGGAGAAGGGTCTAAGAGATTAACAAAAATTCCTAAACTCACAGGATACTCTCAAATCATCAGCAAAGCAATTTCACTAAATTACGAATTCACCAAAGCCTCTACTTTATTCCTAAATATCCAAGACCAAAATTGATAGCAGTAATAGCAGTTGTATTTTTTCTAGAGTGCAATTGGATGTTAAAAAAACAGTCTTCATCAATTAGTCCCCCACTGGATGAAATATTGCTGGTTGTCATCTAGTTTAAGTATAGATAAAAAAATCAATTCCAAGGTTTCCACAGCATCCAATCATGGGTCAAATATTATATATATTCTGCTTTTCCACCAGTCATATTATAATGAAAACTCTACTCACCATTACAGAAGACCTGGCCGGAGACTATGAGAACAATCACAACGGACAAATTGTTAACGCTGGACTCGAACATCTTCATGTTACCTATCGAAAGATCAAAAATATATATACATGTATATACCAAACCGTTGGAGATGCAGCTTTGGAAGAAGATTTTCGATTTTCATTTCCAAACATATACACAACCATGACAATCACAGATAATTCAGGAAGATTCTTCTGTACAGATGCTACTCCTACATTACTCCATATCTTCTTTCTCGTTTCAGAGATCGTCGAATATAATGTCATTCACATATTTCTTAACCAACTCTCATAATCTACACAGTTAGAAAGTGTGCAACGTGAATGTTCGTACTTGCAGAGAACACAGTATTTACTGGTTACCTAGGAAAGGAATGACACACAATTTTGATATTGGTGGTGGGAATATGAATGATGCCAATATATCTATTCGTGTCTTCTGACTTTTCTCGAATCATATATGTTACAAAATATTGAATAACATTTATATTTCCATTGGGAATTTAAAATTTCCGTACATATCGATCACCATTGTAGAGTGGGGTCCTTAACAAATACCTTTTTGAGGAATACTTGAATCACAATCGCTACTGAGTGTTTTCAGATGACATTCAGATTACTACAACAACGTTTGAATTGAGTTTACTGGGTTCATTTTATTTTTATTTACTGCTATATGTTTTTATTGTTGTTTTGTGTTAGCGTATTGATTCAAGGATCCTTTCAGTTTTATTGCCAACGGGTCGAACAACGGCAAATTTCCAATGCAGTTGATGATTTTTTTGAAGTACAACTTCTTCACGCGTGCTTGACTTGGGGAGAAAACTGGTGAAGCGGTTGGGTAGGCTTTGAAGGATTAGAAAAAAATTATCATACGTCGCCACTAATTTTAGCGGGAGATTCAATGTTAATTTCGCGACCGAAGATGAACAATTCTTGGTAAACTACAATCAATATCAATGATAAAAATATTGAAACGATTTTTTCATTTTAGAAAAAGTTCAGCAAATTTCACTCTCGATATACTCAATAGTTTTCCTTTTCGTCCAAAATGGAACTGCATTATTCGGTATATTCGAATTATAATTCTGATTACATCTACTAACGAATTAGGATAGGCATAAAAACCTGCAGAACACAGTCAGAAATCCGGGAAATAGCTTTCGTACAGTTATCTCCGGCCGTAAAAGTTTACATTCTTCGAATTAGGATTTGTCACAAACAGGTACTTAATTCCATATCTACATGCATTTGTCGCAATTTGTGGATAGTAGAAACAAAAAAAACTATCAAGTATAAAATTTAGGGTTGATGTCACAATTTGCTCTATCATTGATGGTGCAATAATATTTGCATTTGTTGAAGAACTCACACTCTGGAAGCTATAAATTGCTAGTGATTTTTCTGACAATTACCATTAGGGTTGTATTTTCACAGAAATATTCTTCTTTACTAAAAAGTGTATTAAAAATTGAGGCCACCTTATTCGTTTTCCCTAAGAACATTCTCAGCCTTCCTTTGCGGTATTTCATTCAATATTTCGAATAGATTGAGACTTTCAAGTTGGTTTTAGAGACAAATCTTAAAGTAAAAAGTCAAATAGTATAAAATAAAGATCATATGAAATCAGTACAATGCCAAAAATAAAATATGTATTTTGGTTGAGAGTTTTCGATGCGAGTGTGATATATTGCGGAATATTTGTGCACATGACGTTTCGTGATTTCCTTCTATTTTATTGATTATTTCATTTTCAACCTAGTAAAAGATGAAAGATCCAGTAGTACCAAAGGAAAACCAGAAACTAAAAAAGCAAAATGAGATGGGGAATTTCAGGAGGGTCAGAACCTTTACAAGAAAAAATAAAATAAAAAAAATAAAAATAAGGGATGATTCAGAAATAGAGTCAACTCTGGAATATATTGAAATCGGACTACTAGCTCAGTAGGATATTTACAAAAAATAAATCACATCAGATCGACTAAACAGATATAGCACACAAAAAAAGTGAAAGACCAAGAAAGACGTGTAGAAAACAAATTATAAACATATTTTGTAAAACATGTAAATTATTACAGACAAGTATTGCCTAATACGAAAGTCACAAATCATCTGATTCACAACAAATATATTTATTTTTGAGATATAACCCTCAGTAAAGAATTCTGCTAAGAACAAGCGGATAAAATTATTTTTTATCACATTCAAAGTTATAACAGAGAACTCACTGATACTCAGGTGTTTTTTTGATTGAGGTTTCTTGACATCGTCTGATATTACACTGTGATTGGGTTGATTCGCATCTTGTACTCTGTAGTACCTATTATTGACTGTTGGTTTTCTCCCAAGACGAAAATCAATTTACTGTGATGAGCGATATATTTTCTGGAAAGTACAATACAGGATATTACATTCTTCGGCTACCTCATCATTTAATCTTTTAATGACACGTTTCAGCAAATCTTTGTATACTTTTCCATGTTGATATCATGTTTCCGAGGCATGGTATAAATTATTTCAACTCGAAGAAATATGATAATAGGAGCCTCTTGTATCTCAGTACCCCAAACATACATTTGTAAGTTTTCGTATAACTACTGAAGTAGCTGTTTTGAAATGACTATATAACAGAATTCCATCAGTTCTGACTTCCATTGTCTAATATTGTATGAAATGATTTTTCGAGTAATCACCCGAAGACGATTGTGGATACCAACAATCGAAACGTCGTGAAGTAACGTGGTTTGAAATCGCTTAATTTTCAAATATATCATTTCATTTGTTAAATTTTTTCACTCGTATTTTATTTCACTGTGAATTTTTTTCAGATTTTTTGCTTAATATATTTGCCATTTTAAGCTACTCTTTTAATTTTCAATTGTATTGTTCATTTCAGGGATTTCAAATCATTTTATACAATATTATACAATGGAAATCCGAACTGATGAAATTCACCACGAAACATTGTCATTCACCTTCAAACAAAAGTAGTTTTGTATTTCGTTGTGTTGCGATTGCGATCATTAGACATTTTTAAACCAAATTCATTATTTAAAAAGTCAATCAATCGTTGATATTCATCATCTGCAATCTCCATTCAAAATCATTGGCAAATCATCAAAGCTTTTCCCAATTTTTTTTAAGCAATTCAGATGCGTCATGAGAATAAATGAATGAATTTTGATATAAGAAGTCTCGTAAAGCACGCAATGACTTATCTGGAGAAATGTGAACGGCAACCATGATAGTGAACTAATTATCACCAGAGTGAAAACGAATTATACTCATATCGCCGATATCAGAAACAGTAGCAATGAACATGCTGGTGTATTTCGCATGCACATCCATATAATTTGTACAATAATGAACTGTGTTCATATTTTTTCAGTAATAGACGCACTTTGTTCAATTTTCATATTTTTAACACTTTACATACACGAATTTTACGAGTACACAGACGGTCGAGCCATCAGCAGTCACCATCCATGGATGCGCGTAGCACGCTGTAACACAAACACACATGCACATTCACGCAATCGCCCTCCGCCGTCTAAACGAAATAGCAGACGCAGGCATATATTTTCGTTGCGCGGTAGAAAGAGAGGGGGATACTTACTCTCCTACGCCGCGCCAACGGTCTACTCTCTATCCGTCTTTCCAATTTTCGATCAAGTCACGTGTCCTGACGTGAGTTTCAAATCTTTTACCCACCATAAAAGTGCATAACGCCGCTAAAGAAGTTTTAACTTTAGAAATTTTTCGCAAAGATTTAAAAACACAAGTTCGTTTATAAGAAAGAGAAGTTTCACCTGAGCAATTGGACTCAGGATAACACTTCTCTATTAAAGAGAACGAAATATGGCTTATTGGTCATGATCGAATGGAATCTGGAGTACCAAACGTTTCGTCTGTCACTGAGGCAGATATCATCAGTGATATGTGCGTGGATTGCGAGGACGAAGATTATACTTCGAAATTTCGACAACGACTGACGTAGCTCGCCAGTCAGTCGTTTTCTAATGATGCCAACTTGGTTCGCAAAACACGCGTCGAGAGACTGCATTTTCGTTTTGGTGACGGAGATTTTTATCAAAAAATTCAAATTGAATTTCATTTATCTACATCATCACTCTCCATTAGAAGAGTCGAGAATTATCGCCGAAACGTTGACATTGAACACTTTAAATACAGAGTGGGGTACGTTTGAGACTAATTGCTTATGAGAATACTACCTATGATATATTCAAATAACACTTTATTGCGAGATTTCTACTAGACCAAACCACTATACTATACAATAGCTTCCCCAAGCGATTGTAGAGTGTATTTATAGTGACAATCTAACAATGAAGTATTATCTAAGTACGTTATA
>WOGR01004177.1:0-15014 GCA_015342045.1 Leptinotarsa lineolata | reverse complement strand
AAAAAGTATGAGGCATCAGTAGAACAAATTTCAGGGGGATGACCTACGACGTGCTTTTTGCATTTTTCATATAGTTTCGTTCCAGGTTTCTTTGTATCCGTGGTTTGTGTCACTATTGTGCATATACTGTCTTGTGTATATGCCTTTGCCAAACTACAGTGTATCAGTTTTCCATAGTATATGTCATTTAGGATTAGCAGTGTATAGCTCTTCAGTAGAGCTGGCAATACTGCTTTAAAGGCATTTCTTGATAAATCAGTAAGAATGTAGAAAACGCATTCGAGAATTACGTGAACTTTACGATAAGAGCTAAGTCAACACGTCACTTGATAATCTAATATATAAAAATGAATTGCTGGTTCATAGTTCTCGCCAAAAGTAGAAGTCCAAGGAAGATGAGTGAATATGAATAGAGAAAAATAATACTAATTTAAAAAAAAGAACTCAAGAACGGCTGGACCAATTTTTATGATTTTTATCTTTTTTGATTTGTCTTTGTCGGGAGTACAATAATAAGTATTGAAAGCGATATGTGATCGATTGAAATAACGATAATAATGGAAGAACTCAAGAACAGTTGAACCAATTTTCATGATTTTCGTCTTTTTGGATTTGTCTTCGTCGGGAATAGAACAATATATATTCAAATATGATATTTTATCAATAAAGATGATGATATCAATAATAATAAGAGACGGCTGGACCAATTTTTATGATTATTTTGTTTTTGGATTTGTCTTCGTCGGAAATAGGAATATGAGTATCAATATATGATATCTTATCAATAATGATGATGTACTAATAAGAAAACTCAAAACGGCAGAACCGATTCGCTGGGTCCGCTAGTGTAATATGATAATGATCACATTGTCATCAGGGACTTTTATCTTGAAATTATGATTAATCCACATAGATAATTGCACAGCAGTGTTACCAACTATCTCCAAATACTTTGAAGTTCGGAGTCGAACAGCCCATTTTTTTTTATTTGGAGCGTTCAGTGAAAAAACTTATTTTCCGCTCCACGATGTAATAAACGAGATTCATTGTTATTTATGTTCAATTATCATCTTCATTATTGGTATTCGCTTGAGATTTTTTGATAAATTTTGCCGAGCCTAGGAGTCGAACATATTCATGTTGCAAAATTTGGGTACTCATGAAGAAATTTGAATTTGAAGAAGTTACTTTTCGAAATGATAACAATATGTCTATTCTAGATGAGATTGTTCTCTGAAAAAATTATTCAGGAAGAATTTTTTGCTTGAAACAAATACATCTAAATCATATGTACAATTGAGTTTCATTCAATAGAAAGTTATTGATGTTTCGTATCAACTGAACCAAGATTTTTTATATAACATATCCTTCTGTTGTTATTCAACAAAATATATTCAAGTATTGAAGTCTATCAAACATTGGTACATTTGCTTCTCAATACAACTATCAGAATTTATGTAATTGCAGCTAATGAGAAGAAAATAGTACTTGATTATTTTGTCTTGTGAAGGATACTCAAGGGTGGGGTTGTAGGGAACATCCTCAAGCATAATAGAATATTTTTTGTGTGGCGACTAAACGATCAAATATTCCATCCTGGTACTCTATATTCATATAAGTTGTAACTGAAAATGCCATTCATCATACAATATCATACAGCCATATTTGTCAATATAATTAATCATTCTTGGTAAAAATATTTCCATAATTACTAATATCATTCAGTTGACATTATTTTTTGATATAATATGAACTAAAAAAAAATTTTTTCAATTTGGAACTTTTAGAATTCTGAAACTGACCTTTATTAGAAAAATTTTGGTGCCACTATAAATGAATTTCAGTACCTGCTGAAATACTCATCCAATTATCAACAAACTAATGATATATGACATTCATAGACATGTTTATAATGTTTGCCTGTTGAGCAACGAATTCCAAATCGGGAAATTAAAATATATTGGAGGATAATAACTTTTGAAAATATAAAATTGATACATTATAAAATGAGAATGATTAGATAAAACTTAAAGTCTGAACCAAGTTCCAAATTGAGGGTTGTAACGACTTTTGGATTGCTTGTATCTGCCAGTCATCTTTGGGTGAAAACAATTGCAGACGATTTGTTGTAATTGTTCCCAGTTTTCATTATATATTAAACTAGCTGACCCGGCGAACTTTGTTCCACCTTAATGGCAATAAATAAGCAGATTGTGTTTTTTTATTGGAAAAAATACAAAAAAAAATTAAATAACTACATTAATCATTCATTATTATTTCTGTATTTTAGTACATAGGTTGCTCTTCACTTAAGTACCTTGTGATACACGACATTTTTTGTTTTATTATCAGGCGCAAAAACAAACAACGCAGATGGTCTTCCGACCCGTGAACATGCCACGTATAATTGATCATGGGAAAAACATGAATGTTCTAGATTCAAACCACAAACTTTTAAGGATTGGCCTTGTGATTTGTTGATGGTCATGGCAAATGCAAGACGTATCGGAAATTGAAGTCTTTTAAATTCAAACGGCATATCGGTTGGGATCATCGGGATCCTCGGAATGAGAACTTCCTCACCTTTGAATTTTCCTATCATTATCGTAGCGTAAATTACATTGTTCATCAATTTACTAACCACCAAACGCGTACCGTTGCACAGTTTTGGTTGGTTTATGTTTCGAAGCATGATTACTACGCAGCCAACCTTTAGGCGTAAATTGTGCGGTGGTAAGCCAGGCACGTCCAAAGAGTTTAAAAATTCAATTGGATTCATCTTCATTTGTGACGCAGTCAATGGATTTGAATGAATGCATTGTTCCAATGATCTTATTTTGAATTATGTAGTTCAGGTCATCTACATCTTTATTCTTAGCCGCTAAAATTGCTCGCTCACTCAACCATTCATTATTTTTGTAGTTAGAAATAATATTTGGAAATACATTGTTGATAAGTTCGTCTTTTGATGAGACAAAATTACAGAAATTATTTGGAAATGATATTAATCCGCTCGATTCATCGACAGGTACTTGACCATTACCGATAGTCAGCAATTGCTCCGAGAAATCTTCAGCAGATGTATCATTAAGCTATGTAACTCTCATGTTTGTTGTCAGCTGCAGTTTCTTCACATAGCGACATAGATTTGACGATTTGAGGCAAGCGTTTATTTCACCGGCAGCCGTAGATCTTGGAATTTACTGGCAGTATTTGGCGGAAATCGCCAGACAGTAAAATCATTGCTCCTCCAAAACATCTCAAGTCATTGCGTAAATCTTTTAATGTTCGGTTAAGTGCTTCTAATGCACGTTTATGCGCCATTGTGCATTCGTCCCAGATGATGATTTTCGATGCCGCTAAAACTTTGGCCATTGCTGAGTGTTTTGCAATATTACACGTTGGTTCTTCAATAGTTTGAAGATTTAAGTTTATTTGTTGCCTTCTGTTGTTCGCTCGACGATTCTGCATTGCCAACCGAGCTGTTTCACGGGCTGCTTCACTTTGCTCTTGAGAAGCACGAAGTCGAGTCATACTATCGCGGCGCTGTTCACGTGCAATTTCTTGTTCTTCTTCAGTCCTTTCATTTGCAGTATTTTGTATTTTTCTTGCATTACGGCTTTGTCGGGAAAGATTCGATCGTCTTGGTCGCGGCATTATTAATTAAACTTCACTTCACTTCAATCCACTTCTTAATTATTTATTAAATAGTTTTAATATTGATTTCTTACAAATATCAAATTGTCATCCATACGTCATTACATAGCTGTCATTTTACGTCAATTACATAGCTGTCATTTGCGTTTTGTTATTCCAAGTCTGATTCTTTTTTGTTATACCACGTTTTATAGTGACTGACGTTTCATGTCAAGTCACACGGGAACGCTGTCGAACGGGATAAAAAGTATCCTATGTCCGTCTCCTGGCTCTAAGCTACCTCCCTACCAATTTTCAGCCAAATCTGTTCTGCCGTTCTTGAGTTATAAGTGGTGTAACTAACACGACTTTCTTTTATATATATAGATAGTAATTGATATTCACTTTCTCCGTCTTTAATTTCACCAATTCGTTGCTCATTTATTTCAATGAATTTTCAAAAATTTTTCGTTCAAACAACTCAAATTCTGCCTATAGGAAATGGCCATAATTGAAGACTGGCTATAAATCGAATAATCTGAATGAACAATTCGTTCAAGTCTGTTTTTTTTATAAAAACACGAGCACTACAGGATAAACCTAACATTGGATTTGAAATGTTGGAGATTGAATTCATTTGGAAAAACGTTCTCAGGAAGTTTATTCCACATGAACACAGTTCTCCAAATGAAAGAGTTTTAAACAGTGAAGTTCGAGGTGTATTGAGTTGAACCTCAAGACGATGAGCAGTCACAGTCCGTCGCGTATTTCTGATATGTTCCGCTGTTGGTGGAATCAAATGTGCCAAGTCCCTTGAACATTATCTATGGAAGTATCTATAGAAGAAAGGCAAATCTCCAACCATTCCCCGATGTTCCAGACTATCAAGATTGCAAGTAATGTTTGCGTCTGCCGTAGACGAGGTACTAACCAACCGAGATACTAACCAACCAATTACGATTCATTTAAATTATCAACATAGATTCCTTGATTGGTGTTTTACTTTCTGCAGCTTCCAATAGAGTTAAACAATATGGATTATGGAAGTTCAAATCAACTCAATAGATTCAAGGTCTATCGAATTATTCATTTACTCCACAAAGATATTTCAATTTCGTAGCTTGTTAGAATTTTCTTACACATCAACTTAGTACTGAGACTAAAAAATAACTCCCCCATAAAGGTGAGGTACTTATAGAGGAACTATGATAATAATACTTATGTTTATTCAGAGTCAAATCATAAAAGGAAATACCTAAAGTAATACATACAGTTGAATAAAAAAGTAATAATGATAATGAAGACATTGATGTGTTGGAACAGTGGGTCAGCCTGGCAAATTATCTGAACATAATGATGATGATAATAAAACTTAGAAGTTCGAAAGTGATTGATTTTTGACTAGTGAAACCTACAAGAGGTACATCATTTTCTGAAAGAATGGCCACTCATTTGATCCGGTTCACAAATTCAATTTCGTGTTAAAGAGAAATAAAGCCTCTAAAAATATTAGCAATACGTCATTGGATTCGGAATGACTTATGAAAAATGTATTTCAATGATATTACAGCACGTAAAAAATTTCTATTAAATGGAACTGGCCGACACTTGATGAAATTTCATATTAAAACTTACCAATACAGTTTAGTGTAAGACATTCACTATAACTTATTTTACAGAAAGCGCTCCACGTGTTCAATTTTCACAAAAGCTTCGTCGATCAGAAAGCTATTGTTCAGCTCTGTATAGCGACTATTGTGTCGCGGTTTTTTGAAATCTGTCATAAGGAAAATCTCATAGTGAACTGTATTAGTGAATCACAATTATCATTAACAAATTGAGATGAAAAATAGGACTTCAGCTTTTGGTTCATATCTTTGAAACTATCAACAATTATTTTCATTCTTATAGTAAGTGGGCCTGAACGAATTGATCATTTAGATAACTTGATTTAGAGCCAGTCTTTAAGTATGCCCACTTACTATAAGAATGAAAGTTTTTTATCCTTATACGAGGTTCTGGGCCATGTGGATATGCAGTTGGCTAGTACATCGACAGGCAGATGGGGCGACGTTTTTGACGTTCGCTTCTGTTTAGTTCGAGGAATGATACTATGGAAGGAATTTGATTTTCAATTATCGGGAATCATCGACTTTAGGTTGATGATAGACACTGGCTTGCACTGACGAGTAGCCAAACAGGCCTACTGTCTAGGAGAGTTGAGACTGGCCTGAACAATTTGTTAATTTGGATCGACAACTAAGAAAATAAAAATTGATCTCGAAACTCTTCCTTTAATACTTATGATAATAATTCAACTCTGGAAATGAGACTTTTTGAACCCATTGTGAAGAGGAGACATCGACAATGAAGACAGTACACTACATGAAATATTTTTTACTATTGAATATCAATTCAAAAATATGAATAAATTACGATGTTATCTGAATGAAGTTCCGTTGTGGAGAATGTTCATCTTAATTTTTGAAAACAATATACAATTTTTGATCAACCAACCTTTCTCGATCTCTGTTTTTACAAAGGGCAACATAAAAGTTCGAATGGTAGGATTAAAAAATTGTTGCTTCTCAGATCAGATCTGATTTTGTTCATCAAAAAAAGGTTAAGAACACGTAATCCTAAAAGTGTCATTTTGTAAATATTTCAGCATTCTGAAACATTATTAGGATAGCAAGTTGGACATAAAATAAGATATAACAGTCTCCGTCTCTGTCTTACTTTGACCATACTACTGTTCGATGATTTCATTACCAATATTTAGGCAACACTGTCGGAAGAGCTATCCACTGAAGTTCGAACCGCAAGAGTATATGTGGAAGAGTTTGACAACAAGTATACACCCGGATGAGGCAAATACCTTAGTTTGGAAGGAGGACCCAGAGATATCAGCATGCATACAAATTTTTAGAAATTATTTGCATATATGTGATATTTGCTTTCCATTTATGGTGAAAATGCCTTAAAATGTTTTATTTTGAGAGTTGAATGACTTGGTGTCCCTCAAATCTTGAGTTTGAAAAATATAACTTTCAAATACTTCCATATTCACTTTGATGTTTTTATGAATTCCGATGGCTGATTCCAGGGTACATAAGGAAGTCAGAGACATCACCACCACTCACATCTCGATGCGCCAACAGAAGGCGATACGAGCAGGCAGTGGTCGTTCGAACTCTTTGGAGTGCAGTCGTGTGCACTCTCCATAATCGTAAAGTTACATTTTATGTTCAAAGTCGAACTTCACGTTCAAGGTCATGTTTCATGTATATAGCTGAAAGACGTATTTCAAGGTTAAACCTCAGATAATCTCCAAGGTCAAAACTCAAGGTTACGCATCTTAGACAGATCCGAATCTCAAGGTCAACGCCTTAAAGTCACATGTCCTTGAACGTCGTTCAAAGTCGTGTGACGTCAGTCGAAGTCAAAGCTCTTAATGACGCCATAGTGGTGGGGGAGGCCCATAACCAGCTGTGATCTCCTACTCAAAACATTTCTTTCCCAAAATTACAAAGTAACTCGAACTCATTTTAATTACACTTTGTCACCACCCTCATCATATTTTCAACACAGCATCGGGCTGAGAAATATTCGAGCATATCACCAACGGGTTCAACAATACGTGAAAACGAGGGACAGTATTTTTGAACTCTGGAATGATAAAGTTGAACTTTATAAATGGAAACCAGTGGAAATGATTAATATCAAAATACTAGTTAATTGAACGTTTCTTCAAGAAAAGTTTCCTTCATCTCCTGGCAAATCGAGAAAAATATCGAATTATGGTGTTTGAGAAAAGTGCTTATTTTGGATTTATTCTACTCACGAGGTTTCAGTTTTTCCTCTCATATAAGTCTGGTATTTAATCTTCAATAGTTCAATTATTGTTAAAAAATTGAGTATTTAGGTGATTAAAAAATGAACCAAATCTAGTAGTAACATGAATTTCATCTTTACAATTTCCAATTGCAATACGAAATCAGATTATTTTTTGAAATAGTGTGAAAACAAAGTGTTAGATTTTTTCTTTGTTCAGCAATAAAGTTATAAATTAGTGATTATCCTAGTCAACACTGTCTTGTTGAGTTTTTCATATCAAAATATTTCAAGGAAAAGGCTTACTTACCTGAAAAATTATCATCTGGTATTAATTTTTTCAAGAGCGCTCCAAAAATCTCCAAATGTTTTGTCAAATTTCCCTCCTGTGGTACACCTCCATTTCTCAAAAAGGTTTCAGAACCATCTTTCAAAATTGCTGGGAATGAACCAGGATCGTACAAAATTGTAATTTTGTCTCCACGAAATATGTCATTCGCATTATGAACAATTGCATACTTTTCAGCTAATCGGGTGAAATTTAATTTTTGAGAATCACATTGAAATGTCGGAATATTCCAGTATACCTTTGATTGCCTGTTTTTGTTTTTGATAGAGTATACATCAAAAATATCGTTACTGAAACAGAAAAATGCACATATTATTATTTCCAACTTGGTGACATTTCGGCACATCCATAGTTTCAAAAAGAAATACCGACACATTATTTCTAATTAAACTATCAAATGATCGAGCAAACAAGTATGTTTATACTTTGTTTTCCTGTTATCTGTTTCGAAATGGATAAATAATCATGCGGATTTTCGAAATTATTTCACATAGATTTTATCTGATATGAACATAAACATTGTTCCATAACTTTATGAATATTCCAAAATATTCCTCAATGTTCATTTCAAAAGTGATTTAGAGCCACAAGAAGGGTATGGCACGAAATGTGTTTATTAGCCAGTATTCACATTCATTGAGATATATTTTCTGTTTTTATTCACACGACTTTCGCATTATGATGCGTTATGAATTTTTTATCTCCAATATCTATCTAAAATATTTCATTTATAGGTATTACTTAGTTGCAGTTCTCATGTCATGGGAAACTGTTGTGATCGAATGGAATTAGATGTGATTGACGTATTAATAACACTTTCTAAATAAAATGTGACCTTTGGCAGTACTGTGACAACTTGATAACTCAACATAAATAACAACATAGAATAATAATAATACTTATAATAATAATATTCATCATAAAAATACAAAAGGTGAAAGAAAAGAACTTTCAGTATGAACAGTTTGTTTTTCAACTCAACCTGGAAATAGCAATGAATAATTGGACAACAACAAAGAAGTCAAGATACCAGTGATACTGTCATGACAAAATTAGAAAATGTATGCAACCGATGTAGAAAATTCATTTTTGTAATGCCAGGGTCGGGAACGGACAAGAGGCTATACAGTTGAGTAAGTCTTCTTAGTGTTCGGTTGTGTTGTGGAAACTTCATATATTCAAATTTTGAATTCATTCAAGTAACACTTTATTGAAATTTCCACTGAATGGTTCACGAGACTGAAACACGTATTCTGTTTTCTGAACTATCAGTTCACGAAAGTTTTTCTAACTAAATAATCGTTGAGACGGGCTGAAAACTCGATAGGTTGGCTTGCTCTTCTCAACTTGCGTATATTGGTTGATTGGTGAGGCATATAGTTCCACTTCATTTGATTCAAACGGCTCATCTTGATTGTCCGGTTAGTAGTTGGTTCATGCCGATTTTGGAACTTTCTCCAGCACTTTTAACCTTGAAATGACCTCCACATACGTCACACGGAGTAGCCAAGGTGACTTTGAGAAGGTATTTTGAGTTTGACCTTGACCTACGTCCCACGACGCAGGCAAGGTGACTTTGGGAAGGTGTTTTGGGTTTAACTTCGGATGAACTTCATTCACTCTCCACATTTTCGACGAAGTGACTTCGACCTCGAATGAACTCGAGCCAGTTACACAGTTGTCGTGTAGATGACGAACGATTGTTTTGAATTTGACCTTGAAGGACCCTGACCAAGATCCCACCACACAGGCAAGGTGACTTCAAGGTAGTGTTTTGAGTTTGACCTTCAACGACCTCAATTGATCCGAGGATTCGACTTTGAACGATCTTCAGCTGCATGAACGAAGAGGCTTCTGGAGTGCGTTCTCGGTTTGACTTCGAGTGACCTTCTGCGCAATTGTTGAAGTAAGTCTGAGGGCACTCATGTGATTTCCTTTTTCCCCACTTTTTAAATTACCATATGAAGGAGGGGCCACTCATTCACAGGAGTCACTTCGATATCGCGCGTACTAAATATCCCTACAAATATGTTCCACTGTGATAGGCATGGTAAAATTTTCAGCCGTGAAAATAACATGTGTCGTCATCAAACGCAGTCCTGCATGCCGGATGATGATGCAGGTGCTCCAGCAAAACCACCCAGAGTGGATTCTGCCCAACCAAGTGCAGTTCAGGAATTATGATAGACTGGTGCCTGTGAATAGGATGAATTCACACCTCAAAACATAGAGCACAAAACGAATTCCTGTGCAGAATTTGAAGATAGTGAGAAAATAATCAACAACGCATTTAAATATGAGATATCTACAGGGTCGAAAGTAAGAATCTGCATTCAGACTTTCAATCATTCTTCAATGAGATGAGGTAGAAAGTTGTGACTTTGATTGTTCGAATGGTACAAGTTCATAATACCTTGAAAATGAACATGAAATTGTTTGGGAGGTACATACTTCAAATTCAAAAAATATAAAAGTTGAAGTCTTTCAACAGCCAAAATAATTAATATAATGATTAATCTAACGAGCTTGCGGATGTATATAGGACATTTGTCGACACGTTTCAGCAAAAGCTATGAAGTTTCAAGAAAGTAATTCAGGTATATTATCTACATAAATCTAAAATATTTCAATTATTGAACAATAAATGTTTCCACAGGTTGGACTCTGGAAAAAGTTGTTTTTATCGTAGTGAACATCAACAAATATAACCCTTTCAGTGGATCTTCTCAAGTAAAACTTCCAGAATTCATTGCTTTGAAGAGTGCAATTGTTATTGTGAGAAATGAGGACCATCTCTGCTTCGCTTGGGCGGTGACGTCAGCTCTGCGACCGGCGTAAACGAGAAGTTCTGAAGTGATATCATATCCATCTTTCACAGATATACTTGATGTTGAAGGTATAGACTTCCCAACGAATTTACATGATAATCCAAAATTTGAAAATATAAATGATTGTTCAGACAATGTTTATGGGTTACAAATAACTTTCGGAAACAACAAACCAAAATATGAAATTATTGGTCCTCTTCATTATGCATGGCTGAAACTCGGTCGCCATGTGGATTTTTTTATTCATTTATACGGGATAAACCCCATTACAGTATAAAAATTTCACAGAAAAAAGGAACAATATAAAAATGTAAAATATAAACCAATACGCTACGGAATGTTTCTGCAGCACACAACTATATAACATTATAAAATACTTCAGGATATAGAAATAAAATTGAACTTGTTACTACCTTATGTAAACAATTACCAACTTAAATTATTCAATGATTGTTTAAAACGACCATAAGAGACACCAAAAATACTGATGTTTTTGTCATCTACTAACTTTAGGGTTTTGTCCAAGGGTGTATGTTTGTATGATGGAAGGTTATATGAAATAAATGGCTGTGTCTAAGATTCCTGTTCGGAACATGGATGTTGACAGATTAAAGTAATTCAGGACAAGTTATTAGTCCATTGAGCAGCTTGAATGCATAGCATAGATCTGCATGAATTCTTCTGATTTGCAATAGTTCCAGCCCCATTTCTAGTAAAATACTCGAATAATCATGGTACTCTAACCCAACTTGAAAGAACAAAATCTCAAAAATTTATTTTGCACTCTTTCCAGAGACACACAGTGTACATTGTAAAATGGAGACCAAATGATACATGCATATTCTAACTTAGACACCACTAGAGCTAAATGAATCCTTTTTAATGCTTCAATGGAAAATCCTGAACAATGACGTAAAATAAGACCCAGTGTTTTGGATGATTTTACACTCACTTGGTTAATATGGTTTACAAATTTGAGTTGTTCGTCGAAAATGACCCCCAAATCTTCCATGGAGGAAGTGTATTCTGAGTGCTAATCATTTATATTGTATGATGTATCGAATTTCCTACCAACTCTTGAGAAAGTAATAAAATGGCATTATTTATATTAAGAAATAAGTTATTTGTAACACACCATTCATAAACTTTATCTAGATCATCTTGAAGGAGAATCTGGTCATTGTATGACTTTATCGGTCTGAAAAGCTTCAGGTCATCCGCAAACATTAAAAATTCACTGTTCTCTTTACAGCATCCTATGTCATTTACAAAAATATTGAACATCACCGATGAATCTGGTGATAACCACTATTGCTGGTGAAATATTTGTCAAGATAAGTTTCATCACAAATTGTATCCCACGGACATAGGATGTATTTTTGTGATGGATGCTTGATTTATTTTCCAGACGAACGCAAAATATTGCGACATCAGTTGAATGATTGCAATTTTATTTGTACCATCATTCCAACAACACGAATCAAAATTGATAAATGTGGTAGGGCTGCACTGGAAGACATATTGAAATTTGAAAATTTTCAAACACAGTTGAAAGTTAACTTCGTAGTATAGATTTTGAATTAATTCTGGTGTCTATACATACAAATGAACCGGTTCCAACACGTTGCCTCACAAATTATTGATTTATTCATGAACATTTTCCATTCTCATATTGAATTCGTTGTTCTTTCGATGATTCATACTCCAAATTTGTTGTATATTGTAGGGCGGATGCTTCCAAAGTATTTTTAAGCAGACTGGAGTACCTGACCGACATCTACTATACATATTTGAATCGCATCATGCCACTGAAGCCGTTGAAAAAATCAGAGGAGAATGAATTTTTAACTGCTGATATTTGCGGTATTTGAAAATATTTCGTATTGAGTGATGTCAGAGTAGGAGATCATTCTCACCTGACGAGGAGAAGAAGATATGGAGCGGCACATTCTCGATGTAATTTAAATTACAAGTTATCGAATTTAGTTCCAATAATTTTCCATAATTTGAGCGACTATGACAGACACCTGTTCATAAAACAGTTATGCACTGATAAGAATGAGGTGAATATCACCGGTCAAATAAGGAAAAATTACATTTCTTCCGCCAAGCATCCATTGATGGATACCACAATAGATAAATTTGGTGAATTGAGAGAACAATTCTCAAAGCTGAGAGTTATTGGAAGCTCCAGATTTATGGCGTCATCACTGGAGCAGTTAGGAAAGACCTTGTAGATTAGCAATGTGTTGAAACACAGAAGTGTTTTTCGGAAATGAAAAATTTCTCTTCATTAGGTATAAAGGAGTTTTTCGCTACAGTTTGGTTGAAGATTTGGGCAGTTAAGATTCTACTGAACTACCATCGAAATCCGACTTTCATGATCAATTGAATGAGAAATGATGATGATTGTGAGAGAGCAAAACGTGTATGGTCGTTGTTCAACTGTGAAACATTTGAAAATTTCCGTGATGTATGTCTGAATGAATATAAATTAGATCCATCTCACTATATCATCCCTCCCGGCCATTCTTGGGATACCATGCTCAAATACACCGGTATGGAGCTGCAATTGCTCACGGATATTTACATGATAATTTTTCCCAGTGGCACGCATTATAGACTCCCAATGAGCCACAAGCAGAATGTCATTTTTATTATCAACGTTCTCCATTGTTTTTTCAAAAACAGCATTCGTTTTGTGTTGAAAATATTTTTATGATAAACATTTGTAGCTTGATTTCTTACAAGAGTATTCAAGTCTACATATTTCTTCAGCCATTTTGATTGATTGACTGAAAGAACTCTGTGCTCGATTGCTTGCTCTAAAGCCCTATAATGAATAATGTATTTTCTTTTATCGAGGTCAGGTATTGATTTGGATATTATTGAATTGGAACCGGGTGGGATAACACTTTCTACAAGAAAAGGGCAGATCCGAATACGCATCGTGAAGTTCTTCAGAGTAACGGACATCTACTTCCAGAATAAAACCATAGGGATCAGCATCTGGAACGCCCGTGATATCCAGTTCAAGAATTTCTCATTCGGATAATCATGAAAACCCACCTGTTGGTAATGGTTGGGACATACTATGACCATAGCGTCCAAATAAGTGATGAATGATGATGCTTCATTGCCACCATAAATTGGCAGAAAACGAGTATTGCTTTCTTTCAGACCACTGACTCATACCCCCATACATTTATTCAGACATATATTACGAAAATTTCCGAATTTATCACATAGTTTTATTACATACTGAACGAAAGTCATTTTTTGAGGAGGAAAATCAGTTTTTCATCAAACTTTTTCAGTTGAATAAAAATCTGGATAGTCTCCTGCTGTTTCACAATGGAACAAGGACTATACACGTTTTACTTTAATTCTAACCTAACTACACCTCGAGAATTTTTTTGTTATTTGTGGAGATGTAGTAAGCTCCATTGAAAAACTCGAGATCAAACTCCTATGACATGTAAATAGCCTTATAATCAAAAAACTCTGAATTATCTCATCGAACCGTTGACCATCCTTATCAATGGCTGTTTTCTTGAGGATTTTTTCCCAGATGTATTTGAATTCAGCAAAGTTTTACCTATCCCAAAAAAAGGAGATCCTACTTCACCTGACGAATACAGACCTATATCCATCTTGGAAAAAATAATAGAGATCATAGTTAATCTGATGAAGTTCATGAATGAATATAGTATACTCCACAGACATCAATATGGCTTCATGGAGGACAGATCTACAAGTGATGCTTATGGAGATAATACAAAATGCAGTAAACAATGTGAAACGTGGCAAACACACCTCTTCAACGTTGTGGGATCTGAGCAAAGCATTTGATTGTGTCAATCACAATCTCCTTTTCAAAAAACTTGAGTACTATGGAATCCGAGGAACATCTTTGAATTTCTTTATTTCTCATTTCAAGGAAACAAGCAGTTTGTTTGAATAGTACTCTGTCAAAATTAAAAAATTATTTGGGAAAGAAAGTTTTCGGCTTTCTTAGTAGAAAGCCGAAAACTTTCTTTCATCTTGATACAAAAAATGTGGGAATCTTCCAAAGAAAGGAAGGAAGCAATCATTTTTTAAAAGATGAAATAACACTAAACATAGATGTGTAGATCATTCAAAGAAGTAACTTTCAGGCACGAAATGGAAGAAAAAGGCCTTCTGGAACAGCTACTTCCATATAAACATTGAATTACACGAAAGAAAAAGTTCTTTCGAAACAAACACTTTTATATGAACACTGAATTACACAAAAAACACTTTTTTCTACTCAATTTGTATTCCAAACGTTCGTTTCAGATTTGAGTCAGATATCATTCACAAGATTTCTACACGATATACTAAAT
>WOGR01004176.1:0-15015 GCA_015342045.1 Leptinotarsa lineolata | reverse complement strand
GCCGTGGACCGAATCAGGTTTTCAGAGTTTGGTAGAACCACACTTTTGCCATCTGACCTGAAAGATCACTCACCATACAAACTAATCGGCTTCGTCAAGAAGCTGGGTTTATTTGGTCGAGTTTGAATAGGTGTGAGCCACAATAAACCCTTGTGGGTTGCGGTGGAGGGTGACCTAACATAACCTGACCTAACCATCTTTTCAAGCACTTGGCTAGCTTTCTCACCGGTAGAACCTTCGTCAATCAAGACCAGGAAAAATCTACCTTCGTCGAGGTTATCTAATCACGAGCACACAATTTTAATGCTGACGAAATTAATCGACTTGTATTACGTTGACAAATGTGCACTGCTTCAGATGGCGCTTATTTCGATTGCATCGAATGAGTATTCACTGAGATTATATCCTGCATATGTTGTTGGCATATGCAGGATATTATCCAACGCCCTCTGTGGTATTAGCCAAGAGAGTAGTTGTTTTCTGATAGGTGTCAGTCCATTAACCTACAGTGTAGGGAGTTTGGGACTGGCCTGAACGAATCGTTTCTTTATATGATTTGATTTATAGCCAGCCTTCAAATATGCTCACTGACTATAAGTGAAGTGTTTTTTATATGTCTACTTGAGGTACTATCAGTATGGTATTCTAGTTTAACGGCTTACTTGAATGGTTTTCTGTTGAGAATGTGATAATTCATGTCTGGAATGAAACTGTTATTTACTACCACCTGCAACGTCATTTTTTTCCACTTGGTGACCAAGTTCATGATAAACATTTTTTTTGAATAATTTTGTATCTATCAAAAACTTAAGTCAGGTGTGCCACAGGGTTCAATATTGGGTCCATTTTAGATTACAATTTATTCATCAAACATGTTACGTTGTCTAGAACACTGTGAATTTTACTTTTATGCTGATGTTACTCAACTCTATCACAGCTTTTCCTCTCAAAGTGTAGAAAACGCATGTACACTTATTAATAATGATCTTGAGTTATTTGTTGAGTTAGCAAGAGGTCACTGTCTACTACTAAATGCCACTTAATCGAACATCATCCTTTTCGGATCAAAAAAGAATCGCAAGAAAACAAGTGTCTCTCATACAATTACGATTGATAATTGTTGTTGTTCATTCCGCTAACCATCCTCAAAAGTCGAAACTTGTGAGAGCAATGGATTAACGAGGCCCTACCTTTTAAAGTGCGATTACCCAGCACGTTAAAATTGTTCCATTACAACCGACAAATGAATCCAAAAGACGAGTTTTAATCGACTCTGACTTACGATTTGAGAAACATATAAACAAACAAATACAGTTTGCATATTCTTCGTTGAAACTTATTTACGGATACAGACACGTATTCACGAAACAGACGAAAACAACTCTATGTGATGCACTGGTTTTATAGCGCTTCAACTACTCAGATACTTCATATGGTCCATGTTTAACCATATGAAGTATCTGTTTATGAATACAGTATGCTCAGAAAATAGAGAAAGTACAAAACTCATTCACAAAATTAAAAAATATCAAAGAATATCCTGTAAGTTACGGGATACGGGATGTATCACAATGGCAAATAGAAGGATATTAAATGCTGCTAACTTATATAACAACAAAATTATACTGACCAAAATGCTGCATTATCTGTACATAAAAATCACTTTTCGTACTGAAGTTCCCTTTCTGAACAACAGATTTGAGGGTACTCTTACCCCACCTAGTTTTAAAACTGCCACTGCCACGTGATTAACCTGTTTCCAAAAGAAATTCAGAACTTTCTGTTTTACGAAAGAAATTCAGACTCTTTCAATTCGAACGCCAACTTTAATTATAAACTGCCCTCCTTACATTTTTCATCATTATAGGACCGGAATGAGTTCAGTAATGGACGTCTTCTCTAAAACAAACATGGATCTACCTCGTAAAATAATAAAGCTGGCTTTGCCAAATAGAAAAATGGAGCACTAAGAAGACTGATAGGTTTGAGAAAACTTTATCAAAGATCATTCTCCTAGATAGCGGTAAATAATAACAATAGTAAAAAAGTACCATCAGACATACGGGTGGGTAAAACCGATTACGAATACGTTGACATTGAGCATGTTCTAATTGTCGTTATCCTCGTTAATTGCAATGAAACCAATGACTGGTAGTCGCATAATTGACCATAGCTAAGCTCTTATCTGACTGAATATGACAACTTTTCCACTGATTAAGACTACTCATGCAAATCGGAGTAATCAACAGCGCAGTGAATTTAATTATTATACTTGAATGTGGAAGAATTATACGTCAAGTTGAAAAAATATTAGAAGTGCTATATATTCTACCGAAAATAGAAATGTTGCTAATTGGAGCAGTGTGAAAAAAGTTATAGATTGAACTATTCAGGTAATACATTATTGTGAGATTTCTACTAGACAGTTTGCCAAACAGCAACATGTGTTTCACTACACTTACGCTGCCTGTTGAAAAAAAATGGTGAATTTTCGTTTTACTCCAAAAGTATTCATTTATTTATCAATTCCTATTTTGTCCTGTTCAGAGTAGTCCCCCTCAGATATAATAAATACACTTGTGCCAGCGTTTTTTCCAAATTCTGGAAGCAAAACTAATATGAATTTCACAATGTCTTGGAACTCTCTCAGTAATTCATATTTTATCGATCCAATCGTCGAAAAACGCCATCCTTTCATGGGTCTCTTCAATCTTGGGAACAGGAAAAAGTAGCAGGAGGCTAAATCTGGTGAATATGGTGGCTGAGGGATGATAACGGTGTTGTTATTGGCCAAAAAATTACGAACAAGCAATGACAAGTGAGCAGGTGCAAAATTTCTGAAAAACAATTTGCATGGCCTGAGACAACTGATATGCCATAACAATTTTTTTCACTTGCTCAACATTTTTATCGGTTGTTGTTGTGCTGGGGCATCCAGGACGAGCATCGTCATTCACTTCTTCTGGATCTTCTATGAAAAGCTTGTACCACTTGTAAATATTTTTGTTACTCAGAGTACAATCATCGTGAGCCACTGTTAGCAGGGCATACGATGAGCACTTAATTGCATTATTCTTCTTAACGCTGGAGCTTTCAGCAACAGCCTTTTTATCACGAATAGATTGATCGATGTAACCCTCATCTACTGTTGTAGACTTCCATCCTCCGTGCTTCTTAATATCCGTTATATTTGCTCCTGATTCTGCTAACAATGAAGCAAAAGACCTTCTGAAACAATGACCTGTATATTCTTTTGGTTCCGAAAGGTTCAGAAACTCAGCAATGGTAGAGGATATTTTCCCAAACATGTTTATATCAACTGGGTTGGCACTGCATTTATAATTTGAGTATTTCAGAAAAAACGTTGATAATTTATAGCAGAAGGGCGTAATGCAACGTATTTATTAAAATAGTCGATGTTTTTATCAACAATGCAAAAATAACAACCTATTTTCGTTTTTGTATTTGGAATATGAACAATCAATGATTTATCTATAAATTTAATGTCGTCTATTATTTCAATGTCGTCTATTAATAAATGGCATAGCTCTTCACGCCAGCAGGCTCCATATATTCCGAAATCGTTGCAACTTTCACTGAGCCGATTTTTGTGGTAACAATTCAATTGAAGCTCTTTTTGCTGCCTCTTCAATATCGTCAGGAACAAACAATTTCTAACTATTGTTCTTCATTATGCAATACATTAAACACCAGCAAGAACTTTAAATGTGACTTTAAATAAAACGCGTGAGCTGTAAGCAATACTGTTTGTTGGTAACCAGGTGATTCAGCGTCACGTGACACGGTCACTTCACAGCAAATGCGATTACATGAAAATAGTTAACTGACAAGAGAAGTCAAAATATGTTTTTATAGAAATATCAAATTTATCTATTTTGATATGAAAACAGGACAGTTGTAAAAAAACTCTGTGTAATATTTGTGTTGAAAGCAAGTTTATTTGTCGTGAAATAGCTCCACTGTTCAAAA
Source organism: Leptinotarsa lineolata (assembly GCA_015342045.1). Taxonomy (NCBI): domain Eukaryota; kingdom Metazoa; phylum Arthropoda; class Insecta; order Coleoptera; family Chrysomelidae; genus Leptinotarsa; species Leptinotarsa lineolata. Next base: position 11,025 of record WOGR01004176.1, on the reverse strand, counting down.
TAGCGTTTCAACTCTTTCATAGTCCTGAATTACACCTGTTTCTTCCCAATGCTTCACTTTCAGAAACAAAAAATCACACGGAGCACTAACAAAATAAAACCCAACTTTCAACACTCATATCATAAATAGCTATTACACTCTTGTTTCTCCGGGCGATTTTGCATAGTTTATATTTGTTTTGTGTTTTTTTTTGACGTACAAAAGAAATACAAGTTTTTTATACTTGATAGATATGGATCGATACATCCAATAATTTGAGATAAATTCAGTCGAAACTTACACACTAATCACAATATTGAATGTAGAGAAATCCTACAATTGAATAAAACAAATTATAATTTCAAATTTATTCAACAAAACATCAGGGGTATTCAAATAAACATTGATAAATTCAAAATTCTCCTACATAGCATTGACGTAGGATTCGACTGTATATTACTCACGGCAACTTGGAAAATAACAGATATAAATTTGAATAAAATATCAAAATATAACATGATATACAATCAGGGCCTGTTTCAATCAGAATGTTACCTTCACTATTTTTGATCTTATCTGTACTAAAATTCACATATATATTGAATTTTTACGATTACATTTTCTTTTTTGTTTCTGAAAGTGAAGCAAGTGATATATCACTTATCGCTTGTAACTTGTAACTGAATCATACCTTGTGCCTCTAGATGAATGGTCCTATAAAGAATATTATTAATACTATTATTGTGTCTTTTCGATCAATGGCACGCTACATATATTCGCCAAACAGTCGTTTAGTGAATGTTCAGTAACTCTAATTTCAACTTTTTCTCATAAACTGGGTCTTTGCGAACTACTAAATGTAACAAAATTAAGGTGACGAATTTATTCAAATACGGCGCCACTGAAAGAGTTGGAATCGAAGCCACCTACTTATTTGAATATTAATAAGCTCAAAGCTGTCATCTCTTATAATTAATTCATCTGACTTCAAATTTACGGATATATTTTTTTCAAAAATGAATTAAGTAAAAACTTGCACACCTGATAAAAGAAATGTTGATTTATGTATTAATATATCTTGTTTATTTTTCTCAGGTGACTAGATGTTTTCGTTATTTTGACACCTTTTTGTAATTTATCTACAAATCATTAAAATATTGTCTATACTTGATGAGGAATAATATTTCTGCTTACGTATACCTTGTAAATGATATTGGATTTATTGACTTGTTACCTTGAAAAAACTTTTTTCTGTAAAGGTTATCGACACTGAGGCAGATCATGATGAGTTGAAGCAAAAAATGGAAGACAGATCCTTGGAATTCAAAGCAGGAAACATACCCTAAAGTGGGGTAATTTAAATAAGACCAATTTGAAGACTGACTTTCTCATTTTGAAATTGGCAGTATTGAATATAGTTTTTCAGATACCCAAGGCATCTCCAACAAGTAAGTTAGGGTACCAAATATTGATTTTTGATTGTTGTTTGATCAAAACACTTTCAAACATACCTCAAATCAAGCTTCTACCTTTGCTCAAATTTCTAGTTTCATCGATATTTAGAAAAACGAAAAATGAAACTATGTTTTTAACCACTTTTATTTGTAAGAAAGGTTACCCTTCGCTCTCTCTCTTCTCACTCTCTCTTCTCACTCTCTCTTCTCACTCTCTCTTCTCACTCTCTCTTCTCACTCTCTCTTCTCTCTCTCTTTTGCCTCTATCTATCTTCTCTCTCTTCTCTTTCCTCTCTCTCTCTCTTCTCTCTCTCCTCTCTTCTCTCTCTCTCTCTTCTCTTTCCTTTCTCTCTTCTTTCTCCTCTCTCTCTTTCCTATCTCTCTTCTCTTTCCTCTTCCCCTTCTCTCTCTCTTTCTTCTCTCTTTCTTCTCTCTCTCTTCTGCCTCTTCCTTCTGTCTCTCTTTTCTCTCTCTCCTTCTCTTCTCTCTCTGCTCTCTCTCTTCTCCCTTCTCTCTCCCTATCACTTTTCTCTCTCTATATCTCTCTTTTCTCTCTCTTCTCAATGTCTTTTCTCTCTTATTTCTCTCTTCTTTCTCTCTTATCTCTTTCTCTTCTCTCTCTCCCTTCTCTCTCTCCCTTCTCTCTCTCCCTTCTCTCTCTTCCTTCTCTCTCCCCCTTCTCCCTCCCCCTTCTCTCTCTCATCTCCTTCTATTCTCTCTCTCTTATCTCTCTCTCATCTCTTTCTCTTCTCCGTCACTTCTCTCTCTTCTCCCTGTTCTCTCTTTCTTCTCTCTCTCTCTAATCTCTCACTCTTCTCTATCACTTATCGCTCTCGCTTATCTCCTCTCTCTTCTCTCTCTCTCTCCTCTCTCTCTCTCTATCTCCTCTAGCTCTCTCTTCTCTCTCTTCTTTTTCTCTTCTCTCTCTTCTTTTTCTCTTCTCTCTCTTCACTGTCTCTTTCTTCTCTCTCTCCTCTCTCTCTCCACTTTATTTTCTCTGTCTCTTCGCTCTCTCTTCTCTTTCTTCGCTATCTCTTCTCTCCCTCTCCGCTCTCTCCTCTCTTTCTTCGCTGTCTCTTCTCTTTCTTCGCTATCTCTTCTCTCTCTATCTCTTCGCTCTCTCTTCTCCCTCTCTTTCTTCGCTCTCTCTTCTCTCTCCGCTCTCTCTTCGCTCTCTCTACGCTCTCTCTTCTCTCTCTTTTCGCTCTCTCTTTTTTCTCTCTTCACTCTCTTTCTCTCTTTTTCTTCGCTCTCTCTTCTTTCTCTCTCTCTCTCAATTTATATAGCCGTTGCTTTCCATTCGAGCGCATTTGGCCAGACTCCTATCCATACTGAACAGAATTTTCGTCCGGGGGCGCTTCTGTCTTGCTCTAGGATATGCTGTCACCCTATGTTTTTTTTATTAACTTTTTCTTTAATAAAAACTCTTCAATTTTTTACTGGCCCCTTTCTCAGAAGACCTTCGGATAAAAATAATACGTTATTGAACTGACGACCTCGTCAAATCCGTCCTCTCAATATGTTATTCACTTCAATATTTATTCGAATTTGACTTTATTTTAGAATACACCTCTTTTGGACATCACTCCGACCACAATATCCACGTGCCATCTTTGAGGACGCTCGTTATCGGCACCACCGTCCTGTGTCGAATTCGGAGAGGAAGTCATTATTCAAGCTGTTTATGAATGAGGGAACATGAGCCACCATTATGCAGTACGAAACTTACAAGTGTATGAGAATAAATTTATGTTAAGTTCACGAGTGCTTCAAACGTGCCAAAATAGGGAGAGAAAACATTGAAGATGATCCACTTCCAGGACGTCATTCAACTTTGAAAACGGATGAAAATATCGATACAATAGGCAATCTTGTCCGTCACGATGGTGCCTAAAATCCTCACTACTGAACAAAAGGACTCATAGATGGAAATTTGTTCTGGCACCTCAAAAACAACAAGAAAAACACTATTGTGGGAAAGACACAAATTCATAATTTTGTTTGATCTAGGACCAAGAAATTGAGTGCTAACCAATGCACTGACTGGTCCACAGTCACCAAGGCTGAAGCAAGGTCAGATGTCCAAATCGAAATTCAAGGTCATGATGATTGTTGTTTTCGATATCCACGAAATGCTATATGTAAATTTGGTTTCTGCAGGACAAATACTGAATGAGGAATACCAGCCACACTCCAGGAACGAGTAAGAAGGAAGCGACCCTAGTTGTGAAAGAGCAAGTCGTGGATACTCCATTAGCTCAATCATCCACTGCGCTTATTGCTAAGTTACTTTAGACCAGGCATGGAATCCTCTGTGGGAATATCCCCTTTCTCACCAGTTCTTGCTCCGTGTGATTCTTTGTTTCTGAAAGTGAAGCATTTAGAAGAAACAGGTGTGATTCAGGACTATGAAAGAGTTGAAACGCTATTTTGAACAGTGGAAAATTCGAATAGGGGTACATTGAAGGGAATAAGGTGGAAGTGTCAAGGGAGAAAAATGAAAAGAGTTGAATTGCATGGACCAATAATTGTGTTTCGAACAATACCAAAACATACACTCACCTTTTGTGGTCGTTGCCTTTGTTATTTCAATTCTGGTTTTTCATCATACAGGATGTTTTGCTGATAATTATGCCTATTCAAATAAAACGTGGTCTCGTGTGATAATGAATGTCTTAATTGAATATTTTCCAGAACTTCAGGAGGTTACTTAGCTTTGGTGCACTCCTAATATGCCCTGTTTCTCTGAAGTTTCGCTTGATTCTTCTCACATTAGAGTAACTTCACGGTATATATGCATTTATGCTTGAATTTTCAAGTTTGCTTCTTTCAGATGAAGACATTTTCAAAACACAGTTCCTATATGATAACTTATGATTGGATTTCATGTGAACATACTTACGTAAAAGCGTTAATAACATAGAATCGAACTTGTTTTTGACTGCATCTAACGTCAAATATGAAGCAAATGGTAAAAGGTATCTTTAAACTATGTAATCCAATGAACATTTCAAATCCCATCCTAGAACCTTGCGAAGTAAGACGTCTATATAATTCATACACATATTATACTGAGTACAAAGAGCTTATAAACGTTCTTGGTTCAAGTTTCTATGTTAAAGAGCAAATATTATGAAAGGTCCCTTAGCCGACACAATCCAGTTTCATTAGAATTCATAACAAAATATAATTGTCAGTTGACAAACACGTATATAAGTGACAACGACAATTACCATGTTATTATGCGCTAAACACAATAAACATCCTGAAATTATGCAGTACCTTGAAATCGTCCTCATCACGATTGGGTGATCAAGAATTGAAAAGGTCCAAATTGCATGTGTACCTTCAGCTTTGCGTAATTTTTCAGGAAAATCTATTCGACCTTCATTGATGGTCAAAACATGAAAAATTATTGCCATGGAAGTGTATGTGGGGAAATATACATGATCTAATAATGTGCAGTTCGTTTGTTAAGTGTATTCTTGTGTCATGTATTCACTCCTTCACTTAATCCACGATTTCAATTTCGCCCCATCTCTTAAGCCTCACTAAAATTTCCAGTGTTTCATTATAGCCTCACCTATTATTACAAGAGATTCAAAGATGTATCCAATGCTGATTTGTATTGCTCCCTTTACCTCTAAAGAAGCAAATGCTGGCATAGTATTAGCTATCTTTAGTTTCACTCTTGGCCTTCAAACCAAAAGATTGAAATACTGATGTGTACTAACTTTGCATTATTCCCACACAAGCAAGTGCTGGCATATTAATAGACTGCATTCAGTTTCATTTTTGGTCCTAAGACCATCTCGCATCGCTCGCGTTATTCCCAAACAAGCAAATGCTGTCATGTTAATAGCTGTCTTTAGATTCATTTTTGGTCTACAAACCAAAATATTGGAAGACTGATGTGTACTGACAGAGTAGATTCAAAAAATGTCTCCACTGCAAATGTTGCATTGCTCGCGTTATTCTCGAACAAGCAAGTGCTGGTATGTTAATAGCTGCCTTTAGATTCATCTTTGGTCCGTAAACCAAATGATCGGAAGACTGCTGTGTACTGACCCAGCAGATTAAAAAAATATCTATTGCTTTTGTAGCATTGCTCGCGTTATTCCCATACAAGCAAGTGCTGGCATGTTAATAGCTGTCTTTGGTTTCTATCATCATTGGTCTCCAAACCAAAAGATTACAAGACTGATGTGTACTAACCAAATAAATACATGCTACCATGTTAATATCATTAGCTTCAATATTGGCCTCCAAACCAAAGATGTGTATGTTGTCATGGATTTAACTGCTATTTTGTATTTCTATCAATAGGTGCAACTGACCACCATTAGTGCTATTTCTTTATGTCTTTCTATTCTTTCTGAATATTGGTTCCAGATAAGGTATGGATTTTTTCAGCTCTTCCAGATATTTAAATTCCCCCGACGATTGTATTTCTTTACTTCGAAGTTGTACATCCCTTGTTCCTCTTGGTGAATACTACTACGGCCAATTTGAAATGGATCATGTTGAGCTGTTGGGCGCTCCAGTTAGAATATTTGAAAATCCTTTCCTATTGCACGTCTACACCATGAAACGAACCCACATACAAAATTTCAGTCTCCAAAAATATAGCGGTACGAAGAAACAGTAATGAAAAGTAATTTTCATATGTAAACTCACCCCTTTAACTACTACGGGGCGCGCCCCAGTTGGAATATTTGAAAATTCTATCTTAGTGTGCATTTAAGACCTATGAAGCACCTATATACCAAATTTTAGCTTCCTAGAACTTACTAGTAAGAAGAAACGGTAAGTGAGTGACTCACACATTTACAAGTGTAGATTTGCGCTGTTCTGAGATGACCATGTCGCTACATAGCCTAGTACTTTATTTCAATTATGGTTCAAAAGACGTAGTAACTTTTCCATCGCAAGGTTCAATAACAATGAGAACAAAATTCATCCGAGAACAAGCCATAGCTCCACTATTTTATCATAATGGTCGTGGCCCTGTTCTGGATTGGCTAAGTCGCTACATAGCCTAGTACTTTATTTCCATTATGGTTCAAAAGACGTAGTAACTTTTCCATCGCAAGGTTACATAACAATGAGAACAAAATTCATCAGAGAACAACCCATAGCTCCACTATTTTATCATAATGGTCGTGGCCCTGTTCTGGATTGGCTAAGTCGCTACATAGCCTAGTACTTTATTTCCATTATGGTTTAATAGACGTAGTAACTTTTTTATCTCAAGGTTACAAAACAATGAGAACAAAATTCATCCGAGAACAAGCCATAGCTCCACTCTTTTATCATAATGGTCGTGGCCCTGTTCTGGAGTGACTACGTCGCTACATAGCCCAGTACTTCATTTCCATTATGGTTCAAAAGACGTAGTAACTTTTCCATAGCAAGGTTACATAACAATGAGAACAAAATTCATCAGAGAACAACCCATAGCTCCACTGTTTTTTCATAATGGTCGTGGGTATCAATCTTCTTTCAAACAATCTTTTACTATGCTATGTCTACACCACTCATCTTCATTTTAATGAGGTCTGAAGAAATAAACTAGCTGGAAAATGCATATATCTTATTGGGATTTTGGGATTTTCGGTTATGCTATAAATTCACTGTCTACAAAGTTATTTATTTTATGCCACTGCACTGGTCATAAAATGATTTCAAACGTCTCGTTCTGGCTCTGCACTAGAAAATCGTCACAAATTAACACATACAGGTCAATGTTGATATTACCCTTTGTATACATTTTTCTCGTGTGCACCTGAGAGAACTGGAAATAACGTCGGACGAGTATTTAAATGATACTTTGTGAAATATTTTTCCAGTACCAAAATATAATTTAGAACTGTAGTTTCAAAAATGTTTGCCGTAGCGATTGTGATAATAAATGTTTTGGATTGCATTGCAAGTGAGTGATTTTTTTTCAATTTACTGGATGCAAGTGTGAATTCCGGATATAAGAGTCCAAGTGATTGTAGAAATAGTGAATAATTTCAATTTTTTCATGTTTCGTGTATAAATGAAATTTTTACCAAATACGAACGTACCTACTACCTTTATTTCGAAGTATTCTACATTTCTTAATCAACCTGCAACCTCCAAAATTTATTAGAAAAAATATGAAATGAAACATATAATGAATTCTCTACAACTTAGAATTTGGTTTGGAAAATGTTCATACACTCACAAAATAGTTATCAAATTTCTCCAACAGATGGCGTCTATGGACAAACCGTATCTGGAGTCACAACCGATGGTAAAACTTACCTTTGCCTGCCCACTGGTACGTTATGTCCGACTGTTAGCATGAATATAATCGATCCAAGAATTGTGACCCCAACAGGAGCGGTAAGGAAAACATTCAAATATTTTTCATAAAGTAAACTTGAATTAATCTTAGCTGTAGAAAATAATCGGTTTTTCCATTGACCAGTTCTTGACGAGTTCGCTTTTAACAGGCAATTTCTAGCACGGGATGGACGATAAGCAGTGAAAACCGGCCGTAGGGCTCAAACCACCGTTCCAGATACCGATTGAATGACCTGACACAAAAATTTTTGGACTATTCGATAGCCTTAAATTGCAAGAACCTCATAAAATAACAAAAGGGGCTCATATTAATGATGAAATTCAAGTATAATTCACAAGATGAATGAAATAATGAGAGGATGAAATACAAAATTGTCGATCAAAACTTAAATATGATTTTTTTGCTGGCAATTTTCTTCATCTTCCAACAATTCTGCTTCCTGTAATTCGTTTCACAGGCTCACAGCTAGATATTTCTCATAGTCATATGGACGTCATTTGGACTAATCATGAGTTTCTTGCCTTCTGTTATCCTCAATTCGCCATATAATCGCATGAAATGGGTCCTTTATAAAAGATTTTCTGTATGAGTTCCCGAATATATTTTCCCAATACTTAATAACCCATTTTCTGTTCTAATTCCATACCAAATGTTTTGGTATGGTATTTTGGAACCCTCCCGACAGTGAGGGGGGTCACAGTGTTTAAGAAAATCACCAGATAATCAGCATCTACGTCACTTTTGGGTTCATCAGTAACACCAGTGCTATCTATAAAAATAGTGATTCGTGAAGCCTCAAATTAATTTCCTTAGCACAAGATTGCATACACTTCAGCATGAAAAATAATATGAAATACCTGAAGAGATTATAAGTCTCGGTCTTTACTCTGCGTTAGAGTATGAATAAGGAGGCGGGTCCCCAACTTGATTGTATTTAAATACATTTTGGAAGATTAATGTACCAATGATTACTGAAGAAGCATTCTTTCACAGAATACATCGAATTCTTTCACAACCATCCTAGTGAATAAGAATATGACTTCAATTAGCCGCACTGGCGAAACTATAAAAAATATGATGAGTGTCACACCGGTATGGCAAACTCATCTCTTCCGGGGACAGAGAAGATATAGGGTTTTCCAGTGAGCGCTTGAATGAAACAAAGTGTGTGTGAGATATCATAGAAACTTTTTCCTCGTTTCAAAGACCTATTGAAGACATTATGTGTGGAATATAACAACGTTCAAATGTCCCCCACGGCTTCTCTAGGGGGAGCGCATCCGAAACGTCCAATTTTCCATAGCGCATGAATCAGGCTGAATTTGACCGATGACATGGGTATTTTGGCTTCAACGTGTGTTTTGTGGTTCATTCGCAATTTAAGGAAACCCAACAAGAAAAAGACTAAGTGCTTCGGTCCTTGGAACCATTTCTCCTTCACATAATTTTGATATCATGCATTGCCCTCATTTCAGTACGGAACTAAAATCTCTTCGAGACAAGCCGAGGTATATGTATATTCATCAGCCTCTTATCAAGATTAATTCGCAAGTGATTGATCCACCTTCTTCTTTTTCAATGCGATCAATGGACATGGTTCATTCTCATCCCCCAATTATGAGCTGCAGTCCTCGTGGTTCTGGTTCCCTTTCAGTGGAATAGCTTCGTGGAGTAAGAGTCGAGTCGATCCCTCTACGAAACCCTTCATCACTTGAAAGGATCGATTGCAACTTAAGAAATGGTTCTGATGCAGATTCTGTGGAACACGTTCTTCCTTGCGGATCAGTAGACAGTTGTCCTAAACATCTTGCGAAGAAAATTGGATTAGATAATTTAGAAAGGAATTGCTATATGGAGAGCATTTTACAAGTGTTGTTCATGACGAAGAATTTCAAGAATGAAGTTTTAACGATGAACGAGAACGAGAATGTTTCCCACTTATTCACCAAACTCAAACACCTGTTCATGCAGCTGCAGTTTCTTAAGAATGTATCATCTTTCCCACCAACCGATTTCCTAGAGTCTTTGAAGTCCACTAAATACTATTCAGGACAACAAGAGGATTGTTCCGAATTCTTGGAGTGCTTGTTGAATACTCTTCGTAAACAGGAAAATAGCAAAATCAATACTCCTGACCGCTCTGGATTCAATGATTCCCTACACTCCATCACGTCTTGTGTTTGTAGATCTTTTGCTGGAAAAATCCTCACTAGTTTACTTTGTAGTACATGTTCAGGAGTTAGCAAAAACGTATGTGATTTTCTGGAACTTCAATTAGCGTCTCCCAATATGAGTGATAACCAGTCCTTGTAAAGCTTGTTGTTGAATCATATGAAAATAGTACTTTTAACGGGTGATAATCAACTGTATTGCCAAATATGCGCCAAACTAACTGACTATTATAAGACAAGTATAGCTGAGGCACCAGTCAATCTAATAATAATACTGATGATCTTCAAACATGACTCAACCTCTTACAGAAGCATCAAACTCTTACAAAAGTTCGTAATAGATGAACACTTCAATCTAGCAGACCACTATTATAATAATCTTCATGCAGTCATTGTTCACTATGGTTTTGTCGTTGAATCTGGTCATTATTACGCTTTGGTCAAAGATGAAATGGACCAGTTTGAGTTTGACGATAGTCGGGTCACTGAATTTTCTGGTGATATCTAGAAGACACCTTACATTATATTCTATGAGAGAGAAGACATTGGCAGATCAAGATCTTCAGATGATGTGGTAATGCAGGTTTTTCCGGGTTTTTTATTTCTAGAATTAGAAAATGTGCTCCACTGTTCGAATTACTTTATTCTTCAAAAACAACTGATAACATACTGGAAACTGACAAATAATACTTAGTGCAATGTAACTTCAATGCAATATAATTATTGAAAGTGCAATAATTTAAGAAATCAACTTTAATTTAATCCAATATTTGATGAATGGAGCTTTTCTTCAAACTGAAATGCTGTTGAATGGCGACATACTTCACATACTCATACGTTGACGTGATTTACGACTGAATTTCCGAAGGCAGTATATTTAAAAATGAACTCACGTGAAGAAGTTTTTATAACTGAGACTGAATGAAGTCATTCGGTTGTAGGAAAAAGAAAATAACTTTTGTCTGATTTTTACTGGGTTTTCATTTGTTATGACCGGTTTCGGTCTGCTAAACCATTTTTAAGTCAACAGTTTACTTGAAAATGGTTTAACAAATCAAAACCGGTCGTAACAAATGAAAATTCAGTA
>WOGR01004175.1:0-15016 GCA_015342045.1 Leptinotarsa lineolata | reverse complement strand
AGCAAATGGGTCACATTTTCAGCACTTGCTGAAGTAGGATTCTAATAAGTCAATTACACATTTCAAAGTACTGATGGTTGTAGTTGTTTTTCTTCATGATAACTAAATGTTTGAGTAAAATACAACTAATTAGGTATCATTGGAAAGATAATTTTGTGCTCTTTCAAATGATATATCACTCGACCCCACTTTTCGTTTAAAATTTTAGGGTTGTTACTCACCCTCGCTAGAGGGTTGAAGGCACAGGTAGAAAGATACATCTAAAATGTGTCCCCCTCAAAAGCAAAATCGACCTGTCCGAGCATTTTTGCGTTAAGTTACAAAAAAAGGAGAAAAGCAAGGTGCATACTTTTCGTTGGACCACTCTGTATAGTGTGTAAAAGCCAAATGGAATAAATTCATTATTTCGGTTACTGTACATATTCGAAAAATCTCGTTCCCAGTCAAATTCAAATTATAATTTGACAAACATCAACAGAAAAATGCTACCCCTACCTTCAAGCCCCATCGAATGACAGGTACAACCCCCATTTTTTTAAATAGAAGGTATAAGTTTGTGATATGTCGTTTAAATGGTCTCTTCATTCTCTATTCAAAAATTTTATCGCTCTCGAATTCATTGCAACCATGGAGATAAAATAAATTAAAACCACGTGGTTACTGAAATTCGATAAATTACACTCAAAACTTATTGCAATATGCTCAAAACTCATTTCATGTTGAGGTATCGATAATGAAAAAGTAAGCAAAAATCATAGCAATGTTCTTTTTAAATGGTATTCTTTAAAAAACTGTGAATAATTTCCGTGGCAACGTTAGTTTGAAACGCCTTGTCAGCTTGTCTTGTATGTTACAATATTAGCTGTCAGTATTTTATTTTGAGTTTAAAGTTCGTTAACTTCAAGTCTGACAAATGGTTAAATTAACGGAAATGCATAAAATAAAAGTTTTACAAATGCTTGGTTAAGGAAAACCCGAACACAACAGGAAGTAGCTCACCTATTTCATGAGAAATTTCCTGCTTTACCGCTTATATCTCAAGGAATAATAACCAAAATAGAGAAGCAATTTCGCAAGTTTGGTCATGTGGGGCAGATAAAGAAAGCAGTTGAAAATGCAATCAGTTATGAACTCAAATTTGATGCTTGAGTTTGAAGAAAACCCACATACAGCGAGTAGACAGGCATCCACTACATTCAATGTAAACATATTTAAAAAAATTAAATGTATTTCTATAAAATGATACCTACTCAGGAACTCATGGAGAACGATTTTGGTAGAAGAACTTATTTTTGTGAGCAAATGATGGACATGTTGGATAAAAATATCATCCAATGAGAAGACTTTATGTTTTCTGATGAGTGCACTTTTTCTTTTAACGGTCATGCTAATCGGCAAAATTGCCGCTACTGGTCAATGGAAATTCCTCACTAGATGAGAAAAAAATACACGCAATACCCTCAAAAAGTTAATGTTTGGGCAGGAATTGTAGAAAACCATTTCATTAGTCCCTTTTTTATTGAGGGCAACTTGAATGGTGATAATTATTTGGCAATACTTCAAAATGATGTCATTCCAAGTTCAGCAAATTTATATCCTGATTCAGAAAGCCCTCAAGTTTCAGTGTATATGATATGGTTTCAGCAGGATGGAGCACCACCACATTACCAAGTTAATGTCCGGCAATACCACCATACACATTTTCCAATCGGTGGATAGGAACAAGAGGATCGATTGAATGGCCAGCGCGGTCACCTGATCTTTCATCATTAGATTTCTTTCTACGGGAATATGTGAAGAGCAATGTATACAAAACTAAACCTTCAGATTTAAATGACCTAAAGGAACGAACAACGCTCGCGATTACGTCGGTCACGCCTGATATGTTGAATAATGTTTGAAGACAGTTTTATTCGAGATTAGGATGTTGCCAAGACGTTCGCGGTGAACATTTTGATCATTTTTTTTGTTAACATCCATAGTTTTTTCGTATTCTACATTTTATTACATTCTGCATTACATTTCAGTTTCTGAGTGTATTTTATCGAATTTCAGTAACCACACGATTCTAATTCATTTCATGTTAATTGTTACCATAAACTTGAGAGCGATAATATTTTTGAATAGAGAATGAAGAGACCTTCCATACGATATATCATAAACCTATACTCCCCATTAAAAAAATGGGGGGTTTATACCTGTCATTCGAAGGGGGTTGCAGGTAGGGATGGCATTTTCAAGTTGGAGAATGTCAAATTATAATTTGAATTTGACCTGTTTCGGGAGTACAGTACCCGAAATAATAAATTTATTTCATTTGGCTTTTACACTCTGTATAGAAAGGCAATAGAAAATTAAAAACAAAGATGATTTTGTTATAAAAGAAGAGGCAATGGACATCAATAATATCTGGCTACCTGTCCTGAAAAGGATACAAACAAGGTAAGGTTGTCCAATTAACAGAAACCAAGCCACGCCCACTAATGATAATATAAAACTAGAGTCATATACTAGTACTACCTCCAGCACCAACTTAGGCACTGCGACCGTTACCACGTCGCCATTGAGAATGTCTACCGCAGTAGTAGACGAAACATTAGGCATTAAAATGGACAAAAAACACGAAAAATAGCTTTCACACACCTGTAGATCGTTTATAGCTTATTCAATACAAATACCGCTCCAACACAGCAGAACTGCAATACTTTTATAATCAACCGAGTTGAAGTGTTCAGGAGAAGAACAATATTGTGTAAATTGTTCATTTTCGTTTGAACCCAACTTGGTTTGTGAAAGGCGTATTGAGAATGGGGTTCCAGTTCTGGCGTGTGGCAGCAATGTTTGTGTTGGATTTATCCAGAGGTATTCAAATTGAAAAAATACACATTGGAATATCGATACTGAATATATTTGAGAGAACTTTCCGAATTTTCTATAGAAATCAAAATTATCTATTTTTGGACCAGAGTATCACATACACATTATTGTCCTAAATAAATATTGTGTTTCAGGGTCACCAAGAGGTCCTTCAGCACATTCAACGATGATACAAAGTAAGTGTTCTCTCGAATTTGTTGTTTTTCATCGTTCTCATATACAGCCACATAAGGTTCGCGACAGCTATTTTTTTTTAATTGATGGATATAATGAAAATTTCACTTCGCCGTTAATTTGTGCTTGAGAAACCAGTGAAAAAGAGCCTCTTTTTTTATGTCATGTGCTACTTTAGTTCTGTCAAATTTGATTTTTCTTCGAAAATTCTCAAAAAATCAGTTTTTTTGGAAATTCCAAAAAACTGACAGGAGACTCAAATGCCATATCTTGCCCAGAAAATACCCGCATTGACCTGGCACCAGAAAAATAAATAAATACACCCCCAGAAATTTGTCTTCGTTGTTGCAAAGTGAATATAGTTTTTTCATTTCATTGTCAAACTGATTCGGTTGAATAAACGTATTTCTCTCCATTCTTATTATACTTGTATTCCTTTTTTTATCAGAGGAATGTAGAGAAGTCTTTCGGTGCCAAGTCAGGACTATACGGTGGATGACTCATCGAATCGATGTTTTGGGTTCTCAAAAATGCAGTTGTTTGAGCCGATATGTGAGAGCTCGCAATGTCGTGGTGAAGGGTGATCCGTCTTCGGCGGTTGGTTTTTCATGATTTTTTGGAAAACAACTGGCAAACAAATGGTTGTGTACCACTCAGAACTGACTGTTTTGCGGTGTTCTAGTGGTACGGTTGCGACATGTTCAGTTTTTCCGAAAAAACAGGCGATCATTTGCTTGGAAGTGCTTCGTGCGCGAACAACTTCTGTTGGATTTGGCTCCTCTTGGAGCAACCATACAGTCGACTGCTGTTTACTTTCGGGCTCATACGCGTAAATCCACGATTCATGTCACGATGTCATAGACGTGTTTTGAAGCACCGCGATCGTATTTTTTGAGCATTTGCGTCGACCAATCGACACGAGCCCTTCTTGAGCGATTGACAACGCGAACAATTTTGTTTGACAGTCAAATGTTTATGCAATATTGAATGTATGTTGGTCCCACTAATGCCTAAGGTTGTCTCAATCTCACAATAGGTCACATGACGATCTTGCAATATCAGTTCGCGCATAGACGACCTTCACGAAATTCGTTTTGGAGTGAACTACGACCAAGATTTAATTCACCATACTATCGATAAACACTGGTCCTTGATGGAGCTTCATCGTCAAAAATTGAATTGAGTTCATCCATGCACTGTTGCTGAGTTAATCCACTTCGAAAGTTATAAAAAATAATCGTAAGAAAATGTTCACGATATAATTCCATTATTGGGCCGAGATGAATCTTTTAAGTTACTGTAAAAAACACAGATAGCGTTCGTCTGTCGACTGTCAGCACCAGTGCATGGATGCACTGGTGCTGAGTTAATCCACGTCAAAAGTTGTGAAAAATAATCACACGAAAATGTTCACGATTCAATTCCATTTTTGGGCCGAGATGAATCTTTCAAGTTACTGTAAAAGATACAAATAGTGCTCGTATGTCAAAATGTTCTGAGAACGTATAACCTCAAAAATGTCCAACTTTACGATAGAGCTGTCAGGTGCCAGATTGCAATAGTGGTAATAGATGAGATAAAATCACAACCAGCTTCTGTCGCATTAAGAGTTTCACAAGGCTCAACATTAGCTCCGCTTCTCTTCATAATATTTATGAGAGATATTGAAAATTCATGTGTATCTCCACTAAAAACAATAATATATGCTGATGATACCTATTAAATAGTATCAGAAAATGAACTACTCCTCTCTGTTCAAATTGCAAATAAAACTGTTGGTGAATTTTCACAATTGTGCACAAATAACGGTCTACTTATTGATGTAAATGAAACGGTTTTCATGAATTATCAACAAAAGAATCTTGCTAATGATCTTTGTTCACTAATAAAAATAGATCATAGATCTATAGAGCAGGTGAATCAATATAAATATCTAGAGCTAATGATTGATCAGAAGTTAACTTAGTGAAAACATACAGATTACCTAATCACATAACTGAGTAGAGTCTGCTTGTAATTAGACAACTACATGGAACAGTATCTCTATAAGTACTCAAACTGGCCTATTTCGGATTAATACAGTCCAATATCTCAAATGTGTTAACGTTCTGGGAACATTCAGCATACTTAACAAAAGTGTCTGTTATTCAGAAAAAGAATTAGATGTATCGCTGGCATGCATTTTAGACAATCATGCAAGCCAGCCTTTAAAGATCCGGATATTTTAACACTACCGTCTTTAAATATTTCACACATAACTCTGAATATGAAAAGAAACGAATCACACCACACAAAAAACAGTATGTACATAACCACAATACTCACAGAGGAAATGAAGTGAGACTACCTCATTCACGATTAGCCCATGGGCAAGACTCAACATGTTATATCAAAGTAACTAGGTTACTAGGAAATATTGAAAACTACAATAAATTCAAAAAAGCTTTAATGGACCTTCTCTTGGAAAATGCCTTCTACAATGTCAAAGAATTTTTAGAGTCTTGAATGTATATAGGCAGCTTATACATTCTGTTTGTGTGAACAGTCTGATAAATGTTGTACCAGTAATGTATATGTTATATGTGTATGATATTTTAATTGTGAATAAATTCTATTATTATTATTTACGGGTGTTGGTCGATTCGTTTACTGAACCAGTGAACTCAAATTTATTCACCACATTGCGAATACTCCTCTCGGTAGGACGAAAATGGCGACCGTAGAATGGTGAAGCACGCGGTACGTTGCCCTAACACAACATTCATTTTGATAAAACAATTGTATTATTTGCACGTGTTGTTGAATGCTTTATCCGTCCATGGGGATTTGGAAAAACAGCCTGAATAAACTTCAACTGCTTTGACAAATGTAGCTTCAACAAGATGGCAGTTATCAATTGTCAAAGTTCGGTAGTCCCTGTTGGAAGACCCTTTACAAACTCATACATTTGTGGATACTCACAGTTTTGTGTGACATCATTCTGACCAATACCTTGATTTTTCATTATATCTGTTCTGTTCTGTTTTTTTCGTTAACCAGCTGTCGCACCCCTACGAACGACAACCCTCTGAAGTCGAAACTTGTTCGAGCTAAGGAATAATGAGGTCTTATCTTTTAACGTGTGATTCCTAACATACAATAGATATTGGATCACAATTTCTCACCGAAAACATTTTGCAGATTTTCTCGTTCATAGAGAAGCAACTCCTCATCATCTGTAAGATGTAGAAAAGTAGTTAGTTTGCAACAGACATTTGGCAGATCCTACTGTGAAGAAAAGCTGGGAGGAGTGGATGTTTCTGTAATTTTCGTGTTCTCCGTCCCTGTTCACTTTATGGCAAAGTAATTACGGCGACAATCTCGATGATCAATAGACATCATCACCCATCGCGTGATCACGGCGACAGAAACCTGAGGAGCATTAACTCTACTGTCGCTGACCGTCACTGTTTTTGGCCATACACCATTCCTATATGAATTGATTTATTTTATCGTTTCCTTTTTTTGTATTTTCCCATAATATTAGCTGAAGATATTTTTTCATTCCTGTAAATATATTCAGTTATTGGAACCCTGTCATCCATGTAAGTGAAATTTTACTCCTTTTATTGATTGCATTGTGTAGAAATCCTGTTGATAATATCTAGTTTGATTCTATATGAATGTTTGGAATACAAACGAAATAAAGAAATGTGTTTTTCATATAAGTCAACGTTCATATGAAAGTATTTTTCTTTCGTGTAATTCAATGTTTATATGAAAATAGCTGTTTCGAAAGGGCTTTTTCTTTCAATTTGTGTTCAAAAGTTACTTCTTTGGAAGTTCATGTTTTGGACCAGTTGACTCCTCAACTACGGAACCAATAGGCCTAGAGGCAAAATGGAGTAAACTTTGAGATTGTATCAACATTTGAGGTATTTAATGAAAGAATAATGATTTCTGTTTGAAATTCGGATTTGTTTAATTCTGATTAATTTATCAGAAGACAACATATGCTAGGTACCAAAAGTTTGTTTATTTATCCATGCTGAAATTGTGAAACAATTTTGAACAGTTCTGGTACAAGTGTGATCAGATATATCTGCTGTTGATGTATGCATAATAATAATGTCACTATGTAAAACTTCAAATATAATCAATAGAATTTCACAATTATTAATTATGTGGAGAGAAACTTATAATTTTCTCAAGGAAAATATTAATGATGAATGATATTAATCTAAAAGTAAATCCCCATTGAAAGGGGCAAAAATATTTCTATATTATCGTTAGTTAAATATTTGAAAGAGTAAATGTTATAAATTTAATTGTTATAGTAAGATTTCAGAAGTATTTCTACTTTAAAATTCGTGTGTGTTCTTATTAATGTCAAATCTCTCAAGATGTAATCTACTATTACTTTTGTGGGAACTGATTCTTTCTTTGAGTAATCTTGATGTTTGACCAATATATTCACTTCTACAATTTACGCATGGAATTGAATAGACTAATTTTGACTCAAAATTGATAAAAGTGTAAATCTTCAAGTTTTGAAAACAATTACTTTTGAATTTTTGAAATTCTGCATCACTTAAATGTCACATCATTGATGTAAGGTAAAGTAGAGAACAAAATATGATCTTGAGGTGGATTAGTCTCATTTGTTTCATTCCTAGACTATAAAGGAATTCTATCCAATTAGTTATAGATAATATTAACTCAAACTATCATATATATAGTATGTACATTGTTATCAATATTTAAACATTTCATATGATAATTACACACATTCATAACTATCATTTTTTTCCGTCCTTCGAAATAATAATCACAATTCATCCATAATCCTCCATTTTACAGAATGCCCCGCCTGGCCACTTTATCGCACTACAATGTTCCTGGAGACACCCCTCCAAGATCACCGTGCAGTCCCTCCAGCAGTCCCATAGCAGGGATTTCCTCAAGGAGCATCAGTCCTTCTTCACCACATTCTCCAGTGTCTGTGCCAAGACATAGCGCCTTCTCCCTAGTTTATCCCAAAGACCTTCAACGGACCAAAAGTTATTTAACAGTTAATGGTAAGTGGATAAAAAAATTATCTAATTCGATTTTCCCAAGTTTGTGATCAGTCAAAAGGCAATGGCTCATCCCTACCAAGATCTGGTCGCCAATTATCCTGCCTGAGGATTTCTCTCCTTATGATGAAACTAACTATCAAACGCAATAGTTCATTCAAACACATGAAAGTTTTCAGAACCACTCTCTTGGTAGGTTATTTCTGAATATCTTTCTCCAAGTTGACATTAAACAGACAATTGTCATTTTCTGCGTCCCATTCTGATACGGGTATCATACCATCCAGTTAGTGACCTAAACACCAGCCGCTTTCTGTAGCCTACAGATCTCAGATACTGTATCTGCAGACTCCTTGGTTCAATCTTCCATTTCTCCTCGGTGTCTTCAGAGTCCAAGTAATCATCGACATAAAATTATCTTTTGCTGGGCTCTCTAATAATTGATCACAAGCTTTTTGGCATTCAAATTATCTACATATCGAGCACAAACCGGAGAGCAATTCACCCAAAGGTTATTACATCCATTTAATAGATATTCGGATTTCTCTGATACACCAAATTACGACAAAGAAACGCTTAGAATCTTGGCCTTTCCCTCGGATTCGAACCAGATGAAACATGTCTTAGATATCTCCATGAACTTCCTCAAAATTGCCACTGCAGAAAATCTAGACCATCTAATATTACATCGTTTAAATTGATACCAAGTGCTGCATCAAAAACAAATCGAATTTCTCTTTCATTTGGGTTTTCAACAGCAAATGGTAGTAGATATCAGATACGATGTCTTTTGATATCAGCTTGTTTCGTACGCAATTTTCTGATATACCATTGTTTTAAACTATTGTTTTTCTTTGCCAAATCTTTCATTCAACAGGCATTTCGTTTTAACTCATTTTAGCCGCTGAATTGCCCTGAATTTACTTTCGGATAATGCGATTTCATATTGGACCAGTTTATATCTGTTGCCAATATGTTTCTTGGTTTCCTCTATAATACGTAACGCTCTATATAGAGATTTCATTTGTATCACGAGTTGGTGATACTTAAACACCATTCTTCATTCTGTCGAAAATGAATGACAAATCATTTTTTCAAAATCTCTGTCAAAGTTTCCAAATTCACAAATATGTAAAGTGTGGACTATTATCATGTTTTCATTTTTCATCATTGAGTTCACTATGTCATTAGAGTACCCATTACAGTTCACACCTACTTAT
Source organism: Leptinotarsa lineolata (assembly GCA_015342045.1). Lineage (NCBI taxonomy): Eukaryota > Metazoa > Arthropoda > Insecta > Coleoptera > Chrysomelidae > Leptinotarsa > Leptinotarsa lineolata. Next base: position 5,691 of record WOGR01004175.1, on the reverse strand, counting down.
AGATTTCCTAGTCTCCTTCCTGACCGGAGCGGCAACAATTGAACTGGTTGTCATTTATGAGGTCTTTAATGGGAATATTCCTCGAGTCAACATATTTTTGCCTTTATAGTCCTGGCTTTTGAGTTCGTGAAGATTTTTGTGTCCCGCATAATTCTGATGTCCATACTCATAGATCTTTGCATTTATGTTTAGTCATTGGTCTATTGAAGACACAAAGCCTCTTAAGATCCGGAAAATCCATCTGGTAATTGTTTCATTGATGATAGTCATAACTGATGCTACACCATACAACACTAGTATATCTAGTTGTTCATTTGGTCAAAATATAGTCACTGAGATGAACCTCAACACTACTTTCTTTATCTCATTGTGGGTAGCACATACTACATCTGTTTCAGTCACAATTTCATTGTTTCTTTCGTGTTTCTTATACTTATGTAAAAATCTACATTTGTTTATTCCACATTGTATTACACTCCTGCATTTCATCTTCTGGTGATTCTTTCCCGAACAGGAGAAATACATTTTTTTCTCTGTTACAGTTTTCCACCTTTTTACGACGTTGTCGTCTGTCATCTGGTCACAATCATTTTCGGGGGCCTTTTCCCAAAATAACAATTTTTAAATTAGATTTTCGTTGGGTAGTATGAAAACTCTTTCGGGTCTCTTTTGATGAACGGATTTATGTACAAATTTGACACCAAAGGAAGCAAGGGGTACTGACAAAACATGCTGCTTTTGCAACTTCTATCACACATTTTGAGAAATCTTTCCAATCAAGTAAAGCTTCTTTGTCAACCATTTGTCCGCCCCATTTCAACTTCAAATGGTTTGGAAATTTATTTAGAAGGTGTCTCATCAACTGAGGGTTTTTCAAATGACTAGATATTTTCAAAATCTCAACAATAAAGTCATTACTATCCAAAGTGTTTGGGGGTACCATTTGATTGCCAATATGATTTCTACCAGCAGAATCATTCTCATCCGTTGGGGTGTCAATTCTCATGTATGTAAATTTACTTTGCTCATTTGAACCTGCTCTCCACAATCGTGAGAGGCTGAGAATGAACAAGGTGAACTATATGACTGTCTATGTAACCCTCATTACGAGAAAATAATTTTGAAACCTAGAATTTTGAAAAGGACGCCACTTCCTTAAGCGATTACACTATATGTAATTTTTCCTACATGTTCGCTTGAATCTACTTTTTTTTTCAGGAATGAGTGCCTTAATGTACGCAAACTCTTTGAATCCTTTAGTAACATCACCTTATCCTCCTTATATGTGGCATCCAATTCCAGGATTGTTCCTTCCCTATTCACCTACCAATCGTCCTGAGTCGTTGAGTCCTGATCGTGCCACTTCGCTGGATCAAGGATGTGTTCCAGAACATGCCAAAGCTGGTGAGTAACTTGATTTCGGAAATCAATAGAGTTTGTTTATATTTCAATACTGCAATTTCGTAATTAGGTATCTCTTCACATACGAATAAGTTATTCATATTTGGGTCAAACTCAAAATTGTGTTCTTTTTTGCTAATAAGTGAAAATACCGATTCAGTATAATCATGGAGAATATAGAAACTTTCCTACTGCAGAAATAAAATCGATAATTTTGCAACTGTTATGTTTACCTACGTCAGAGGTTTAAATAGCAGTATCGCACTTTTTGAGCTTTATTTCGAGGTATTATTTATCTTACTAATTGGTACCGTAATCTTTATTTTGTCGAAGCTTGCATTGTTTAATCGCCAATTAAAAATATTGATAACCAGACTACAGTTATTAATCGCTGATATTCAAGGAAAGGGTTTAATTGCTCAGAAAAATAAGTGTTTTTGTTCAGCATTGATATGAATATCACAATAGTTTTAAGATAACTGCAACTCAATGATTTATTAACGATAATTAGAATACAGTACATTCATTGTTGAACAGTCGGATTTTGTGAGAAAGAATCGTGTATTTTCTGTTATTTTTCGACAACTTAATAAGCTAAATTACCTTATATCAAATAAATATAATTGGGATGATGATACAATGTGCTGGAGATCAACTTGTGCATCCGATCTGAGTTCATAAACTAATGAAAATTAAATGATGTGACTGCTGCTCTGGAAAACTTAACCTTTTATTGAAGAATTGCTTTCAGTTTCAAAATTTACTAAGAGTGAAAAACATCTTGTTAAGTTTTTCAACTCAGACATCTGTCAATTAAAGTTTTATAATGTGGAACTTCAGACAGAACCATTTCCAATTTGAGATTGTAATTTATAATCTAATATACAGGGTAATTCAAATTCGAACCCCACCATTGGGATCTACTAAACTGTAGGAGATACGTCGAGGCTTAAGTTGTGGCAAAGTTGCGTTTTTTGTGCTTGACAAAATACTGTTTTGAAACTTGTGAAATTCCAAGTATTTCCGAAAATATCCGAAAAAAACTGAAAATCGGCATTTTCGTGTTCATTTTTTTCTAGCGTTATGTGACAACATAGCTCAAAACCAAAAACAAATTTTCATTGATACTTTTTTTTAGCTACACGTTTTTTTTGTTTAGATTTACTATCGAACGTTTTGTCTTCTGACAATCATCATCAAATTTTTTCCTAACATGGGCGCCATATTGTTTTTTCATACAGAAAAATAGAACCTCTCATTCTGATTTCATTGATGTATTATTTGTTATGGTTTTCTATTCTGAAACAACAGATATTAAAAAAACTGCATCTAAAATGGTCATGACTCCATCGAAAAATTTTGTTTGATAAACAATAGTTGTCAGAACTCATCAAACATCATAAGTTTGCACAAATACTTCGAAATGTCCTCATTCTCAAATGAAAAACGAGATATGTTGAAACTTCATTATAAATCTGATAGGAATAGTAGATACAAACACAGTATAAATTCATTTCAAATTATATCCGAGAAGACAACAGCTGGATAGAACATTGATCGGAATTTTGGACAAACATTGGACTGTGTACGGTGCGTTTCAAAAACCAAAATATTTCAGAGAGATGTTTTTTTCATTAGTGACTAAAGACAGATTTGAATACTTTTGTGTACCATGTGATTGTTCACTTCTGAAGAGATTTTCAAATGAATTGAAAATATGCCTATCGAAAACCAGTCGTACCTCCTTGATTCTTCGGAACTGACATACATTTTTCTGAAGAGAGCTTTGTAATAACTACTGCCTGGTTCATATACCGAATACACTACCTTTTATTCTTTTAAGAAATTTGTCAGAAGTACTAAATTTAAAATTCCCTCCTATATCTATCTAAAATCGGTAAATTTCAAGTTTTTCATGTGATCCTCATCTTGAGCATTCATGAATACCTACATAAACTGAGGTTCAGCAGTTGATGTTTTCTGTGTCGATCATAAGAGTGGACAAAATTCATTGCACATTCATGGAAGTATTTTGTGATGTATTATTGATACAAATGATATTTCAGATTAAGGACCAGCTGAGCAAAGGATAAAAAAAATATTGGAATAATCTGTGTTTTTCGCCGACGATTCGATAAATTGATCCACATATTTTCTATTATTTTCAATATTGAATTTACACAACTCAAGTCCTGAGAATCAACCCCGTGAAGTTCAAACCGTTAGCGAAGTACAGGCCAGCATCCATCGATTTCAAAGTTATCCAGATATGTGCGGTCTTGCGGAAGCTAGAAAAAACATTCTATACCTTCAGTGGCATGGAATGTATTTTCTATGCCACTGATTGATTCTTAGGTATTTTCAAAACTGGAAGACAAAATAACTATGTCGTTTGCATAGAAATTATGTTTGCACCATTGCAAAGAGTTAGTGAAATAAAGTATGAAATGTATATAATGAAGGTCCTGAAATACTCCCCTGAGGTACTCCAAATTTCACTTGTAATTGTGCAGACATTCCGTTGTTAATTTTAAAAAGTTGTGTTCTATTATTGAGATATAAAAAAAGCAAAATTCCAGATTTGTCGCCAACTACCCAAATGCGTTCAAAAACCGAGTGAATTATAATATCGAACTCTTTAGAATAGTCTAGAACAAGGTTTCTCAAACTCATTGTTCTACGTACCCCTTTCAGACTTTCCAGTACCATTCGATTCATTTCTATTGAACAAAGTATTATATTTTGGCATCATAAACCTATTTTTTATTTCAGAAGACGACGCTCCCTTGAATCTGTCACTCAAAGGTCGATCTCGAACACATAGTATTTGGTCTCCTGGAAGCTTATGCGAGCAGGAAACGAAATCTACTGAAATTCGGACGGATACAAATATAACAACGATTATCAGTCCCGTCAAAGCAGTGGAGAGTAGGTGGAAATGGGACCATGAAAGGGATATGCTAAACAGGGCATCAGTAATAGGACCGTCCGGAGAAAAACAATTTACGGTAGGAATAAAAATATATACCCATCCATTCAATTTTCGACAAATAATTTTATTGAAAACTCTGATTATTGATTTCCGGAAATCAAAATTTAAAAAAAATAATCAAATATGAAGAACTTATTACTGAATTGGACCAGAAATATTTATTGCTTTTTCAGACTTGTATTCAACAAGTGGGTAATATTTCTTATTACGAATTTTTCCGTAAGCTATTCTAATTCGAGTCTGTACGTGGGTATTACGTAAAAGGTAAGTTGTGGAAAAGTTGCCTATTTCAGGATACTATTGAATGATATCAAAAAATCGACTCTCTTTTGAAGTGAAAACTTCTTTAGCGGCGTTGTGCACTTTTGTGATGGGTAAAAAATGTGAAATTCACGTCAGAACACGTGACTTGATCGAAAATTCATAAAACGGAGGGAGAGTAGACCGCTGGTGCCGCGTAGGAGAGGCAGTATACCCCTATCTTTCTACAGCGTGGCAAAAATGTATGCCTGCGCCTGCTGTTTCATTTAGACGGCGCAGGGCGCTTGCGCGAATGTGCGTGTGTGTTTGTGTTACAGCGTGCTATGTGCGCAACCTTGGATGATGACTGCTGATGGCTCGACCGTCTGTGTACTCGTGAAATTCGTGCATATAAAGTGTTTGAAATATGGAAATTGAACTAAGTGCATCAATTAATGGAGAAATATAAACACAGTTCATTACTTCACAAATTATATAGACGTGACTAGGCGATATGTGTATAAGTCGTAGCAACTCAGGTGATAATACTCAGTTCATTATTATGGTTGCCGTTTACATTTCTCCAGATAAGTCATTGCGTGCTATACGAGACTTCTTGTATGAAAATTTACTCATTTATTCTCATGACGCATCTGCATTGCTTCAAAATAAATTGGAAAAAGCTTTGATGATTTGCCAATGATTTTAAGTGGAGATTTCAACATAAACTTTGCAGATGATAAAAATCAACTATCAATTGAATTTTTAAATAATGAATTTGGTTTGACGATGTCAAATAATCGCAATCTCAGCACAACGAAATACATAACTACTATTGATGCGGTTTTTATCAGACATTTAAATAGGTTCGAATCAAAATTGTTCGTTTCTTACTTCAGCTACCATAAGTCTTTGGTATCAGTTGTAGAAATTGGCGTTGATGGTTCTGGTAATGGTTATGATAAAAGAATCGTTGAAATCATGAATGGAAATTGATTTTTCTGAGAGATAAAGGTTTTGATGTGACATAAGTGTAATAGTTCTGAAGTGTTTGCTTG
>WOGR01004174.1:0-15017 GCA_015342045.1 Leptinotarsa lineolata | reverse complement strand
GATGATATGAGGTTAGCAGAAATTGTGTATCTGTTTGTTTATTGGCATTGCTCTTATCTTGCTGTTATCTTGTTAATAATTTTTTGAAATAGTTTCTTGTAGTTTGTTTATTTATAATTTATGTTTTTTAGAAGTCAAAAATATAAAGAGTAGCACAATTATGCCCGTTTTATCAGTAGCATTCAGATTTTGTGGTTTAATACAGTTTATAGATATCATTTGGTCTCTCCGATACAAACATGGCTGCATACATTTTCTATGTTTTGTCAGCACGCATGGCTAGCGAAAATCCAGAAAATAATTCATATGATAACTGTCCTTGAACCCGACAAAAGACTAATATAGTATACTATGGCCGCAAAAGCCTAATCTAGTATACTATGGCGGCAAAAGCCTAACAATTTCTATAGTCTCATACTTTTTTGTATATCTTTTGACTACAAATGGATATGAAAATTGTTTTAGATTTGAAAGCGCAGCTTTCTTATGCTATATGATTTTATAATTTTTTTCAGCCGTGAAAAGGGATCTAAGAGAGAAGAGAATGAAGAAGAAAGCCTTCAAAGATTATTTGTTGTTGTTCCCAAAAATATGACAGACGATGACCTGTATGATGCTTTCAAAGGCTTTGGTAATATTGACTATGCTAATATTATACGTGACCGGGAAACTAAAGAAAGCAAAGGATTTGCTTATGTTAAGTTTACAAAGTAAGTCACATGAAATTTCTTGATTCAATTATGTTGGTTTCACTCAAAGTTTTATGAAAAGAATTTTTGTTGGATTTTTTTCGTGTTAACGGTATCGGCTACTACGGCCATTAACCTATTGGTCTGGGAGGCAACGGTATTAACTAGCGGAACCAAACAAGGAGTATTATGGCTATTCACAGTTCCGTTAGACTCAACCCACCTTCATCTAGAAAAATTCTTTCATCAATATATCTGGTCGTAGTTGGGTTTGAATTCATTATATCTGGATCATGAATCTGGAGCACTACCAGTTGAGCCATTTCACCGCTTTCTTGTGGATTATTACAATTAGGTCATATGTGTTTGTCTCACAGGTTTTCCGAAGCTGCAACTGCTTTTGAACAATGTGACAGGAGGAAATTTAAACCAGTTTTTGCTGAACCAAGAAAGTCCCGTGACACAATGAGAACCTCCTTTGGCTTGGAATCAGGTTTCAGAAATAGTGGTCCTACTAGGTCTCCACTCATGAGCCCACCAAGAAGTAACCTTCTTCCACCTCCTGATCGGTACTGTGATAATGGTTTTACAAGACTTACGGTAATTGCCAGTCCTGTGGTGAATCAGGATCAAATGTGGAAGTTGTTTGATATTGTTCCATGTAAGTGTGTAATCGACATTAAAGCTTATATCAAATTTATTCATCACCGAAGTCCATACAAATGTTTAAAAGACACATCATATACCAAAGAAACAAAAATTGATTATTCAATCTAAAATTAATTAGAATAATGAAAAAATCTGTCATGGAGCAGGATCAGTCAGAAGTTATCTAGACTTTCACAGATTGGAGATACCTTTGTCTTTTAATACATATAAGTTATTAGTAGAAGACAGCATTTCGCGATTGTAAAAGGATTAATATTGTTCTTAAACTTACTACTATGACCATTTTTAAACCATGTTGGATCTTTTTCAGCATACAATTTCATTTTTCATCAGTACAGAGTTACTTAGAAATTTTCAAACCTAAATGGTTCCAAGACTTGATACAGATGCCAAACTTGAAAAAAAAAGAATTTGGATGTTTTCGTTTCGGTTTATATTAAAATTATGTATGTATTTTTCATATATTTTTTATACATGGCGACTATTTGAATGTACTTACTGTGAAATATGTACTGCCTGAAGTTTATTGATTGCGGAAACAAATATTTGTGTAGTATAAAAGACTTCAAACCTTAGAAATTTCACAATAACAATAATTGGCTGTCAAATAATGTTGATACATCATCCAACTTTTTTTGAAAAAAAATTTTGGCTTTTGACTACTCCATCTTGATACAAAAAAATGTGTAAATCTTTCAAAGAAAGGAAGGAAGCAATCAATTCCAAAATAAGTATCCCTATACATAGATGTGTAGATCATGCAAAGAAGTAACTTTCAGACACAAACTGAAAGAAAAATCCTTCCTGAAACAGCAACTTTTATATAAACATTGAATTACATAAAAGAAAAATTCCTTCGAGACGAATATTTTTATATGAACACTAAATTATATACACAAAACACAATATACTAAATAAAACGTAAAAATTTCACTTACATGGAACACTGTCATCATTACTGGTAGACATCGATGTTTCGCCGTAAGACACTTAGCTTAGGGCTCTTCAGTACCAATCTGGATAACATTATGAAAATAACACACAATTCATTCATAAATCACGACTTTATGTCACGGAATGAGTTTAATCTATTCATGTCATCGTAGACATCGTAATGACATTCATTCGTTTATTTGATTAACTCTCATCAAAAGGAATCTTGTTTAAATTAATCACTCCTAAAAATATAACCCTTTCAATTTAATCATCCAACTTGTTTCAAATTCTAAGAAATTGTTAACGTTATGTTTGTATAACTATCTCTCTTGATGTATTAAGTGCAAGCAGTTATCCTACCAAGAACTCTCTGGTAAAAAGCAAAGTTAACTGTTTCGTCTTTACTTTTCACTTATGAAAGATAAGAATGCAATAAAAAAGAATGTGTTATATCGTGTATTTTATTTAATGTATTCTTTCGTTGCTCCAATTTTAGCTTCATATATTTTAAAAATTGAACACTAGAAAAATAAAATTTTCAAATGTCATCCACTCCAGTTCCTACTTGAAGGTAAAAAGATTCAATCTGAAAAATAAAAACATCTGCTGGTGCATAATATGAAATTTACAAGATAAATCCAGTATATTGTTTCGGAAACATACTCCTAGTTTAGAAGATTTTTTGTCAATTTTCCAGCCTTAGATTACTGTGAGATAAAATATGAAGGAGATCGAATCAGACCGACGAGAGCTCTAGTAGAAGTAGTGTACACAGATCCTAAATGGGCAGCCTATGCCCAAGAAAAACTTCATGGCCTAGAGTACCCTCCAGGTTTTCGGTTAATTATCAAACCAGAGTATGAACATTCACGACCAGGTTATGGTAAGAGACCTTTAATATCACCATCATCATCGTCAGGATCAACGTCTCTGTCATCTAATGCTAAGCCTGATATCTTGAAAATCGCAGAAACTATTGCTCAAGCGACTTCGCTAATACAAGCAGCAGGGCTTTCACCAGGTAAGAAAAGTTGGCGAGATATAGAAAAGGTTATTGTAGTGCAAAAAACTTATTATTCTCTTGAAAGATAATAAGTGAATAGTTATGTTATTAATTAATGTCTGTATCAACCAATATTTCTTCATTAGATTTTGTATTACAAAGCCGCCTAAGAAAATTAGTTACTGTTCTGCTTCTGGATATATAAATATAAATCATTTTGCCGATCTCCTGGATTTCATAAATTATTTTTTACAGATATATTACAACAGAAATTGGGTCTAATGACAGAGGCTAGGAAGAGTGAAGTGTTCTGTAGTGTGAAATTGCCTGATGTAGAGCCCATGGCTAACTTCGATTCTCAAACAGAAGCTAGGTAGTTAAAACTTTATTCAATTATTTTTTATACACGTTGGTAATTAGTTAATGATTGTTGGTATCTTGGAAGGCAATATTACATGCCAAATTCGAAAATTCTTGACCAACAAATTAACAGAAAACTATAAAATATTCTATTAGTGCTTATATATTTTTTTCAGTTATAAAGCTGTGTGCTAAATATTAATGGGTTGAAGGTTACTTTATATTAACAAAGCATGAAAAATCTTTATTTTTTCATGCATTAATATTTTACATATCCGCATTTAACAAAAAATATTATTCATTGTTGAAAACAGAGATGCACCTGAAAATTAATTAACAGTAGGTACAATTATGATTTTATATTTTTTTTCAATTTTAATTTTTTTTGTGATAATGAAATAATATTGTATTATCACAGCTTAATGTAAAATTTTGCACTTCAAAGTTTACACAACCGCGACACGTGTTTCGCTATACAATAGCATCTTCGGCTTGAACTCTGGCTTTGCACAAATATCTCAGCCCTTTTTTGAAGAACGAAAATAAGATTTATTAATGTTTGGTAACCCCCCCCCTCAGAAACCAGTTCCATATTGCAGGTGACAATCTAAAATTCTAAGAATTTATTCTCTTGTTTATAGTCAATGATTTGCTCATCAAGGAATGTTTGGTCTAAATGGCATTTGAAAGGAATTTAATGTGTTTTTGATATAGTGAAAGAAAATAAATTTGAAGCAATCCATTGCTTCACTTTTCCTAAGTCATTTTCAATATTTGTTGGTAATGAATAAACATTATTGTAATGCCAAATTATAGACGTTTCATCAGCAAAGATTGTCAATTTACCTTCTATACAAAGATCAGCTAGGTCATTAATATACAATAAAAAGAGCAAAGGGCCGAGGACAGCCTCCATCTAAGCAACAGAGTGCTTCAAAACATTATCATGCATAGTGCACGTGATCTCCCAGATAAGGCTGCTTGTACAGAGTCGCACTAAAGAACGACCGATTTTTTTAATAATATGCGGCTGGGTATAGGAAATTTTTTTTAGGTGGAGTGTAGGGATACAAGATAGCAATTTCTTCAGCCGTCTCAATACTTGACATTTTAAAAATTTTAAACTTCGAAATACCTTATATGTACACAGGCGTTAAAACGTAACTGACCATTCCGACACTGTAACATGTATTTCGCTAACGTATTGCAGTTTAATCTGCTTGGCCAGGGTAAGAAGGCTTGTTTATTTTACCCAATAGATGCAAATGTGCGTCGTGATCATGCTTTGATCTCGCATCTATCTTTGTTTGGCTTATTTTGTTTGTTGGATGGATATAGTTTAGTTGATCAATTTTATTTCTTATGGATTGAATATTTAGTATCATAACTCGAAAATCTCTTGTTAAATTCATAAAAAAGAAGCTGTAAGATTATTTTTCTTGTTGGACGGTACTAGATAGCCTCCTTTGAAACTAAGGGTCATTTTGGTCATCATCACCATCTCCACTCCTCCGCTTGGCGGTATCATTTGGATTGTTCCACTCCTTGCTCAACTCCCGGATTGTTTCTTTTTTTCGAGAGTCCATTTTCCAAATCTAATGTTCATTTTGCAGTTTTTTTTTCTATTTTTTTAGCGAGTCAGGTAACGATTTGCCTATGATATATTTCGCAGATTTTTTCAAGCCATAGCCGTTTCTCACGTAAATGTTTCTATATAACAAGTTATTACACACCAAAAGAGAGAGTTGTTCACTTTCAAGATGAGAATTTTTTTTAATCGTCAATTATTTTCTTATATCATTTGATTAATATTCAAATCATATCTATAAGTTTACGAGATTATCGCACGTTAACAGATTACGAGACCTCGTTAATTCTTAGTACGCAAAAGTTTCGGCTTTTGAGGGTTATCGTCCTCAGGGGGGCGACAGCTGGTTAACGTAAAAACAGATTTTAACAGATTCAAGTAGATAATAGAAAAAATGAAGTTCATTAGGTCATAGTATATTATAGAGATGTTTTTCATGAAATAAAAGCACTGATATTATTTTCTTACATTTTAGATGCTTCATTGTCTGCACCCCATCAGCACTTCCTGGGTCAGTATTGAAAGATGTTTTCTGTCGATTTGGAAATTTGATAGATGTCTATATGTTGAACAATCGGAACTGTGGATATGCAAGATATGCTGCAAAGCAGTCTGCAGAAGATGCAATCAAGGTACGACAGCTTCAAATCCAGGTGTATGAATATTAATTGTTCATTTTTTCAGACATTACATGGCTCAGAAGTTCTGGGTATTCGTTTAAAGGTGATTGAAGCTGAAGAGAGACCGGAGAAGAGAAGAAGAACTGACGGGGATGATTGAGTCCACTAGGTGAGTAAAGGGATGTTTTATAAGGGTACTTTGTAGCAAAAGGCATATTATGCACTCGTTCAGTTGAAAATCATGCAGCAAATCGGAAATAAACTTAATTCACCTTAATTACCTACTAGAATAAGACTTCACACCAGTAGATATTTAGATACTTCAAGTTTATTTACTTCATGGATTATGCAAAATTATTCAAAATCATCATCAACATAGAAATCACAAAAATTAGTTATAAAAGTAGACATTATTGTTACTTACTTTTTCTTGGGTATTTAATAGCCATAGATTGCTGATGTGTTTGCTATTCGCTGTAACCATTCTCATCATGTATAGTCTTTGGCTCCAATCTAAAAGACTTTTCTCGAAAACACTAGATGCATTCTCGCACTTATTCCTGAGCCTTCAAGATGTATTTCCAAAAATTCAGTGATCTCTGTGCGTGTCTCCTCTTTTCTTTCGCAACAGATATATTACTTTCCACTATTTAGACTATTTCTTTTTCATTTAGCCGGAAGATTCGCATTGATTTAAGTACATTTTAACATTGGAATTCTGTTCAAAACCAGTACCTTTCACAATCGCGAAAAATGCAATACTATTCTCGACGCGCGTTTCAGCAACCAAGTTTGCGTCTTCAGGAGATGAAGAACAGAAAGATTTTGTTGCTTTATATTTTCAACTGAACGAGTATTACTCTGAATTAATACAATTTACTGACTGCTACATGTTTCAAGTTATGCTTAAAATCATTTCTTCGAATTGACACACAAATACAACTAATATTCACATCACTTACAGAAACATATATTTCGATACTTGTCTGTGATACTGTGAGACTTATTTTTCCACTTTCACTAATTGATCATTGAACTAGTTGTACTATGTAATAAAACCAGATATTTAACTATTTACTGTAAGTAAAAAATAATGACATTTACATCGACAACTTTCATCTGGAGAGAAGATTGAAACTATGCAGTGCATCCATTACTCAAGGGATATCCTGCCGACTACAGCTAGGTTTATCCATGTACGGTAAGAAAAAAATTTCCTCAGTAATAATCTCAGTTTATAAATTATCGTCAATACAAAAATTTTTGTAATATCTGTATCTGCACATGGGTTTTTCAATGCCTTTTTAAAAAATGGCAACATTTTGTGTATCTATTTTTTCTATTATTTTTGATTGATTGTAGAGTAGAATCATTTATCGAAAATAAATTTTTGATTGTAACTTTTTTTACCCACTCATAGTGAAGGAAATGTATGATGGAGTTTCATGTGGGAATACTTTTTGAATCTCACTTCATACATATTCTTAAAACATTTTTTGTGGAGGACTCAATATTTTATACTGGTTTTTCTGGGTTTATTACCTTCCACAATCTGAAAAAATAAAAGATAAGTCAATAGAAAATCTGCTAGAGTGTAGTAAAGGGCAAACTGAAAATTTCACCCCGAAAAGTTACTGCGTTATATAAACTACTGGAAAGTCCAATTAGTCAGTAACTTGTAATCATAAATTTTTGCCTACAAAGTTGAAAAAATTCAATATTCATACTTAGCTTCTTTAGTTGGTTAACGTTTCGGAAAATAATCCTTTTCCGTATTCAAAACCTGTAGTCACTAAGAAAATTTCGCCTCAAATTGGATATTTCTCAAATTGTTTTGACACAAGTCAAACGAATGAAATGTCCAGATGCCACACGTGACAGTCCAGCAGATTCTCTATTGATTTATCTTTTATTTTTTCAGATTGTGGAAAGTTATAAACCCAGAAAAACCAGTATAAAATCACTTCATACAGATTTCATAATACTATTATTTTGGTACGTGTTAAGCAACTCCACTGGAAAACATTCAAAGGATTTAGGTATAGAGATCTAAGTGAATTGGGCCTAGACGATTCATCCATTTTTGTGTCAGATTCTTTTGGATTTTGTTTACAGGGGTTGTTTCAAAGAACACACCTTCAATATTCACTCAAGCAGATCTTCAAAGATGAATTCAATTAAAGTTTGTCAATATTCAATAACAGAAATTCGCCCCTTTGGCAAGACAGTAGCAATTTTAGATATTCTGGTAAAAATAATAGCATTAAGAATTACAGCAAGTAAGTTTTTAAAGGTATTGACACATGAACCTATATACATTATTTCTCACATCAATGGAAAACAAAAGTTCAAAAATTTATTTCAAATTTGTTTGAACTAATTTATTTTTTAGCAACTGATTCTACTAGAATATAGAAAAAATAATACTTTCGTTTGATATGTCAAGTAATCAAAAATAATTAGAAGAAAACCTATAATCCCAATGTGGATATTCATAAAAATGTCATGGAAGAAAACATCTGAAGGTGGATATGTAGCTGTAGTAGTCACAGGCGCCCAGTAAATGTCTTTCTAGAGAGCTGTAAATAAAAGAGAAAGAGTTTTCATGTACTTTTCAAGAAGATCAAAGTTGTTGACATAAATATGACAGTGAAAAGTTATGAATCATCACAAGAAATGCATTCTATCTATTTTGTACCTTTGGAACTATGGTTTATTGCGAACAAATTCAACTAAAGTGGATGGTAATCACAATAGGAATAAAGAATATGACAATGCCAATTCATGTATTTTTAATTTCAAATATTTTAGAAAAAAAAATTTTGGACATGCAGAAAATTGCCTACACAAGGGTAGCAGAAATGATCTCCTTCCAAGCGCCAGTACCATTTTTTAAAATAATTAACTTAAACAAATAATTTTTCATTTTCTCAAGAAATATGCAATGTTTATAGTAAGGAAAAAACAATAATTCAAAAACTAATACAACATAACTAAGTATGAACAGAGCATCTAAACCTTAATGGACTAATTTACGTCTTTCTTGCAATTATTCAGAGAAATAGAGAAAATAAAGTGAAAGTGTGTGGCATCAAATTATTCTTACGAAAATGATCTTTCACAAAAAGTCGACGAGCCACCCCCTTTTCATTTGAAAAAATCAAGTTAACTGAAAAAATTCATATTTGCGACTATGAAATAATTCTTAAAACGACTGTGAAGTCATAAGCCTCACAGTCGCAGTTTTCCAATATTACTTAATCAAGAATGAAGTGATTTACACGATCCATGGCATTTTAGATAAAAAAAATTGGAATAAAAATGATTTTATTTGTCAAATATTGACAAGTCAAGTATTGTTGAATTTAAAATGTCATTCTCGATCAAAATAAGTAAAAATATATGGGATGTCCCATTTAAAAATCGAAAGTTGGGGTCATTTCCGATCTAACCGGAAATACGGCAAAGCAAGTAAATATGTCAAAAAATGTAAATTGAACAATTATAATACACAACTCCCAAATTTCGTTTTTCCATCTCGAATAATAAAATAATTATAGGGGTGAGCCACCTTAGAGAGTCACCCGGTATACATATTCATTATTATAGAGAGAGATGTTGTCAGATGCAATGCTGTTTCATAGGAATTGATTTGATATGAATCGAGACTGATTTCATTAAACTTTTTGTTTCAATATGTACACATGACCGCTTATAAAAAAGTTTTTCAAAAAAAATTATAGAGCATACACAGATTTCTCCTCTTAGGAATATTAAGTTATGCAGAAACCAAGTTTTCCCAATTTGTACATCAAACATTCATAATAATCAATGCAAATTTATTAAAATCATGGTCTATCTAAATATGTGAAAAACAATTAGGTTATTTCAAAAGTTTTGTCCGTTTTTTATGGGTCTACATTGAACTGTAATATATCAGTAAATATTTATTCAATTGAATAGAAATAAGCGCCATTTGAATCAGTGCACTTTTGCCAACATAACACAAGTCAATTAATTCCGTCAGCATAAAAGTATGTCCTCGGGATACGATGAAGTCGACGAAAGCCGTTTTTGCCTGGTCCTAATTGGCGAAGGTTCTACCGATGGGAAAGTTATGGAACTGCTTGAAAAGATGGTAGTTGGTTGGCGAGAGGTCTGGGGAGTATGGTGAGTGAGGCAGAACTTCGACGATCAATTCGTTTAATTTTCGGACGGTGATTTGTGATACATTCGTTCGAGCATTATCGTGGAGCGTGATAGGACATCTCCTGATGCGCAAAAGCAATGAAGAACAGACCTTTTCAATACGTTTTAAACCAACAAAAACCGCATTGGAGCTAACGCCCAGTTCTTCCGCCATCCCGCGCACCGTTTGTGATGGGTTAGTCTCCACCAGGGTCCACAAATCCTCGTCCTGGATTACTGTAGGTCGACCACTTCAGGTCTCATCTTTGAGGCTAAAATCTCCGGAACGAAATTTCTCAAACCAACGTCAAACCGTGCGTTTTATTAACACGATCATAACCAAATGCCTGGTTAATTGTTGGGGCTGTTACGGCAGCGCTTTGATTCAATTTAAATTCGTAGAGAAAAATTGATCCAAAATCAAGGCAAAAAATTGAAATTTGAAAAAAATAACAGCATCAATGTGTAGAGTACAAAATTCTCTATCGATCAGTAGAATGAATAATAATATTTATTTCAGATAGGCAAATAGGCATCCTAATATACAAAAAACATTTTTTAATTCAATGGACCAAGTCACAGTCCAACTTCATAACAATAAAATATGTATGCTCGGAATTTTCAAGCATTCAATAAATAGAACAAAAAAAACACTATCAATTACAAATACTAGATATATATGTTATTATAATAATATCAATGTTAATGTAGATATTATATTTTCAAATGACTAGTAAATCCTTTTTTAAATGTCATAATAGATTCACTTTGTTTATTCTCAAGCGGGAGGTTATTGTAGTCCAATAGCTCTTTATGGAATAAGGAGTTCATGGATCGTGTATAGTTCAAACATGGTACATATAAATTAAAATTCCCCCTAGTGGGGTAATTATGAATTTGGTGATGGAAAACAATAAATTGGTCAAAATATGAGGATGCAGTATTTTGAAGATGAATATCATGGTAAGATAGAACAGGCGGTCTTTCACAGATAGCCAATCCAGTACTTCCAACATTGTTGTAGTTGATGTATATTTACTACATCTTAGAATTGGGCGAAAGCCTCCATTCTGTAATTTTTGCAATGCAGATAAACAATCCTCATCAAGTTGTAATAGTAAAGTAGCACAGTAATCGAAATGGATTGATTTGAAAACTGTAATGGAAGTCTGAAACAGTAAGCAACTGTTTACACGCCCACATGAATATTTACTGAAATATTGAGCTAGAATGCATCAACTCGATGAACTGTTTATAACTGTATTAGAATTAATACTTTTGTTTTGGTTAAAAATCTGGTTTTGTCAGTCTCTACTCTCTTAATAATGATTTTTCTTTGTTTAGATTGGACTGAAATTTGACATAGAACTTAAGGACTTATATAGACATAGGAGTATCATGTACCAAATTCTCAGTAGCCACAATAAATCCAAAGTACGACAAGTAAACATGTACATCAATTACAATTATTCACAATACCACATAACGAACTACCTTACTCAATCTTAACCACATTGAATGAAGAGACTCTGAGGTAACTCGAATTGACTTTTTAGTGTTTTTTATAGATTTGTGAGTTTCGTTTCTATCAAATATATCATTTTCCAACTTTAAGTAAGTAGCTTTGCCCTCGAAAATAATATGATAGTTTTATCAATAAAATTTACGAACATTTGCGTTGTTTCTTTTTTCCGCCTATTTTCTCAACGATATCAAAGCAAGCGTGGACCTTCTCTGTATAAAGCAATCGGCTCCAAGGCTAATATTTGGATAGGTACCTGATGCTTGGACCAGAAAGATGATCACCTACCCTTGTTTGCACAAGTGTCTTGAAGTCTTTTGACGATTTGAAGTAATTTTAAGAAAGTTGGTGGTTGGAAGTAAAAACTACTTTGAAATGGCTTTAACCAGATGAAAATAATAGCATTCAGATTGCCTACACCATAACTTGCAGTTAGTCAGTAGTCATACTTTTTGATGAACGCAAATGCAAAACAACACATTTGTTATACCATATTTCATGGTCCAACTATGTATTTACCAGTTCTGCGGATCTAGAGTAAGTGTATTATGTAGATCCAAAAACAAGCACTTTTATCAATCACCAGAAATGCAATACTCCTCTCGACGCGTGTTGCTAAAGGAATTAGTTTATTCAGGCCTACTTTGAGAGGACCTAAGTTCGGTAATCCGCTAGTATTAGATGTCAATAGTAAGTACCAAGTTTTTTGGTAATTAACAGTTATTGAATTGGAACCATTCCGAAATTTTAGGAAAATCATCTTCAACAGTTTGTTTCATATTATGCCAAGTTGAAGAAGTGTACAAAATGGCAGTATCATCAGCGAAACTCATGTTTGAAAAGTGAAAAGAAGGGGCCCTTGCACAGTGCCTTAAGGAACACTATAGGTCACAGTTCTGGGAACACTCAAGATACCATCAATTTCAACACTCTGTAAACGATCTGATAGATAACTGAACAAAAATTCGTATGTATTCCCACGGATACCATAATCATTCAGCTTCCGTAGAGTTTTGTGAAATACAGTGTCAAAAGCCCTGGAGAGGTCTATAAATATTCCAAGTATGGGTATTTTTTATCTAGAGCATTACAGACAATTGTAATAAGTTTATAAATGGCATCCTCTGTTGATCTGCCTTCTCTAACACCGTACTGAAATTCCGAAAATATGTTAAATTGCTTCAAAAGCTTAGTCAGTGTAATTTTTATTAATGTTTCAAAAATTTCAGAAATATTGGGCAGTAAAGAAATTTTTCTATAGTTGCTGATTTTTAATTTATCTCCATTTTCATGTAAAGGTTTTATAAATCCATATTTTAAAACTTCTGGAAAGCAAGCAGAATCGAAACATTTGTTACATAAAAATATTAGCGGAGAGCATATTTCATTCGCTGCTTCTTTTAAAGTTTCTGATCGGATATTATCATATCAGGGTGACTTTTTTCGTTTTAATTTTTTTATTATTTCCATAATTTTGAACTTATTTGTGGGGTATATGTACATTGTGTGTTCCAGGTTGACCGATTCAGCTCTACAGTTTTGTAAATTTGGTATATCGTTTGCTAAGTTTTTCCCCAATTTGCTATAATGCTCATTGAAATTTTCGGGCGATCTCCATTTTCTCTGTGATGATAAACCCATCATCTAATTCTATTCTGTCAATAACTTTTTTTGGTCATTTTCTCCACTCACGTTCTTAACGAACTGCCAAATAGCTTTGGAGTTAATTTTACTTTTTTTAGCTTTTCTTAGCTATCTTGAAGATTTTGTTAGGCTTATTTCTAAATGCTACATATATTTCTTTCAGTTCGTTGTTATTTGGATCTTTTAATGACATTTGATACAATTTTTGTTTCACATTTATGCATTTAAGTATTGCCAGAGTGAGCCAATTTTTCTTGTGTACTTTTTATTTTGAAAGTATTTGTGTTTTTTGTATGTAATATTACAATTTTTCAATGAATACTGATGCCATTTGGTCTGCATGATTTTGAGAGTACTTATAGTTCCAACTTTGTGCTCTCAAATCTAATTTGAGCTGATGATAGTCAATGTATGTTTTATAGATATCACTTCGACATACAATAGGTGAGCATAGAAATTTTATTAAAAGAACATTGGGATAGTGGTCCGTTATATTATATGGAATTATGATTTATTTATTTTTTCGTATTCTCTTGATTTTGTGTCTTACGAAAAAATGTCCCAAACAACTGTGGCTTGGCAATCTAATATAATCATTATTTATAAATGAATCGTACCTGAAATTACTCATTATAGTTTTGTAATCCTCAACATAATCATTGTCATCCAAAAGATTTATATTAAGATCTCCTGTTATATCATTTTGCTCTTGTTCTAAGTATTTTATTAGATCAGAATTAAAGAATTTCGGATACGTTCCAGGGGAGCGATAGATGGCTGTAATAGATATCTTCGACTTCCATTTCAACAATTTGAGCCTTATCTGTTTTAAAGTTTAAGTTGTCTTCAATGTAAGCAATTATGCCTTCATTTTTATTTACCTGACCCTCATTATAAAATGTAACACTATTGGACGATGAATCTTGCAGAATAGCAGTAGGACTCAGGATGGGTTTGAGTTGCAGGAAAAGTGCAGGGCGTACATCTCGATATCACCTGGTGAACAACATATTGAAACGGGCAATTGTGTCAGCGGATGTTCCTGCAATTCTGGAACCCTTAGGTACCAGTAGAGATGATGGTAAACGACCAGATGGTATATCTCTCATACCATGGAAATACGGTAAACCGGGTATGGGACTTCGCTTGCGTTGACACGGTCGCGGCTTCTCATCTATTCAAAAGTTCGAAGTCTGCTGGAACTGCAGCATTGTCTGGCGAGAAATTGAAACGAAAAAATACCAAATCTTGGTAACAACTATTTGTTCCATCCAGTAACGGTTGAAACTTTTGGTGTTTATAGCCCGGAGTCTCTGTTATTTGTTCATTAACTCGGAAGGAGATTAGGCCAAGCAACGAAAGATTACCGTTCTACATCTTTTTTGATAGAGAGAATTAGTATTGCTATTCAACGTGGTAATGCTGCTTCGGTGCTTGGAATTATTCCTCCTTCACATATTTTGATGAGATCATGCATTGTCCTCATTTCAGTACGGAACTAAAATCTCTTCAAAACAAGCCGAGATATACGAATATTCATATTCATCAGTCTCCTATCAAGGTCAACTCGCAAGTGATTGATCCACCTTTTTTTTCAGTGCGGTCAATGAAAATAGTTAATTCTTGTCCCCCAAATATTAGATGCTGTTCTCATGGTTCTGGTTCTCTTTCTGTAGAAGAGCTTTTCATTGAGTAAGAGCCGAATCGATCCCTCTACGAAACCCTTCATCACTTGGAAGAATCGATTGCAGCTTGAGAAATGGTTCTGATGCAGATTCTGTGGAACCTGTTGTTCCTT
>WOGR01004173.1:0-15017 GCA_015342045.1 Leptinotarsa lineolata | reverse complement strand
CGTTTACGTATATTAACTTACTTTTTCCTTACTCACGCACAAGCAACCCCTTGCTTCTGTGAGCATATATGTTTATTATTCTATATTTATTGATTGTTATAATTTTTCTATTTGAAATAAACATTATTATTATTATTATTATTATTATTAATAAAATAGGGTCCCAGTAATTTATTATTCAACAAACCGCACTATATTTTCGAAGAAAAACCATATTGATGTCTAACTTCATGAATTAAGTGAGGATTTTATGTGGCATAAAAATGTTTGCTCCTTCGATTGAACATGCCAGAATTTGTGAATGTCATTTCGTCTCCCCAAGTGATATTATGCGCAGAATTGTTGTTATTCCGCACCTTCCATTGAAACCAATTACATAATTGCAACCTTCTTTCAGGATCATTACTATATAGTTTTGCACAGCTTGCATAGTCATTGTATCCGTGTCTCTTCACTATTTCATTAACAGCACTTTTTGATGAATGGCATTCTGGCCATAGTTCTCGATCCTATTCCTGGATTCATTCGAATTTGGGCCAGCACACTGATGTCATTGATAGGCTCGTTTCTAGTTTTAATGAATGAATTATGTGCAAGTAACGTTGTAGATAAACGTCGAAACATTTTAATATTTGATATTGTTCTTTCATGATATAATTCATCATACCTTTGTCGTACTTTGAACAAATTCCTATCCAATTTTATGTACAGTTCGTACATATCTTTCTTTTTTTCGAATGAGTTGAATTGAAATTACACAGAAAAACATTTAATTACAAGAAGTTCTTGTGATACAATAATTAACGAAGTGACAAATAATATGACATTTTTTGTTACGTTATTTCTTATTCACGGCCTACTACTTGAAAATAATACATTCAATAAATCTAGAGTTGACCCAAATCCAATTGAATCCAGAAAAAAGATCGAGAACTGTGGTCAGTGAATGCAATTTATCAAAAACTGCTGCTAATAAAATAGTCAAGAAACGCGAATACAATGATTTTAAATTTGAATACCACAAGCCTTGCAAAAATTATATCTTAATGATCTTGAAAAAAAGTTCGATTCTGTAATTTGTTTCAACGGAACAAATGACAAATACAACAATAGTCATTCCTCGCGAGAAGATTGAGAATGCATTGGAAGGTATTCAAGGAGACGAAATAAGCAAATGTATAAGAAGTTTGAGTTCCAGAACCGCAGAGCCCATTTTACAAAATGATGGGTATTTCCAACACTTACTTCATTCATATTCATTTACTTTCGAATAATCATTTAATTTTTCTTTCAAATGAGTGATAGGTTCGTTTGATTATTATGAATTGGGTTTTTCTCCTCCTTGAAATATGTAAATAATTATTACTTGTTTCTTGCTTTGATTCTGATACATTCTATTCAATTAAAGATGGGTGAGTCAATTTTATTATCGAAATGTATTGCATGTTGTTAATTAAACTAAAGGTAAACTAAATACAGATCCGAACCAAAGAAATCCAAAGAAATTCGGATAAGGGTCAAAATCATCTGAAAATCAACTTTAAATGACATTGATAAGTGTCACGAAATGTGCAGGTCCATATTGAAAAAATGAGGTTGAGGGTGGCCCAGAGAGTACGAAACGTTAGATTCGGATTCTAATTAAGACAAATTGGAGAGATTCAACTACCGAATAAAAATTTCTTGTAATATTTTTCAAAAATATTTGAAATAACGTAGGAAAAAAAGAAAAATCAAAATGACAATTTACTTTTTTTATGATATCTCAATAACCGGCCCTGATATTCTCGATTTGTTCGAACCACTTAATAGTACTTCTTTGAATGCAACTTTTTCTCTATTTGGCCGACCTTATAACTCTTATAGTTTAAAAGTTACCAATACAATTTCATTAAAAAAGTGGCCTTTCTGTATATGATTGAACTCTATTCATTTGTTTCATGACTGATTTAGAAGTAAACTGCTTCTTAGAGACGCAAATTTTGAAAATCGACAATTATTCACGATACGAAGTGAAGAATCTTACTAGAGTTTTATCCCAACACCAACACCTCGACAAGTGTTTAGATCACCAAGTGACCATCTTCAAAAGGAAGATTAATCTTCCTCTTGAAGATGATCACTTAGTGATCCAAACACGTGTCGAGGTGTTAAAAATAACGATTTGGTGTTGGGATAAAACTCCAGACACAGAGTATGGCCTGAATTTCCTTATTGTGAAATACAATCTACACTTGACAGGTCATTGAGGCATATTTTATTGAGATCAACAGACCTTTATTGAACGTTAAGCAAAACTGAATTCCATATGAAAAAAAATTGTCTTATATTCTCGTAGGGGTCCCTTGTGCTACATATGTTTAACATAATCATCCTCTGCTGGTCGCAATCTAAGGTAGTTTTAAAGACAAGTACATCTTTTTTCTCTTCGAATATATCATTTCTTGACTTCACCAATTATTTGATAATGTTTCACGTTATTTTTTAGAGATCTGCAGGTTCGTTCGTTAAATTCACGATACGTTCTCATCACTGAAGGCAAGTTCACTTTCTCTTCATTTGGGACTGCTTAATGATTAAAACACAATTTTTAACTACATTTGTAATTATGTTTTTCAAAAACGTGAAAGATGTGTTTGCTTAATTTTCTCTCATTTGTTTTTAGGTTTCATCCCCAGCAGATAGTGGAATTGCGAGTCCAAGTCTTCAGGTATATACCAAATATAATTTTAGTTATTGTCGAAATAAGGCTTGAAATGTCAATTTCATTTTCCATCTAATGAAAATGTCAGAAGTTCCAACTCTACCATCAAGTTGATTTTCATCATTGAACTCTCAAATGAGCAGATATTTTGAGAAGCATAAAATCTTTGAAATGCAGAAGAAACCATTCGTTCAGTTTTCAAACGCAGAATCGAACAGAAAACTATTTTGATTATTTTGGAATGGACACGAAGATAAGAGGCAGAACCTCTGAGAGGACTGAAAAAGTACCAATATTTCTTTCATGCGGATATAAAATTTGAAATGTTATTTCAAATTCTTATCCTAAGTTTACTTGTTACTATTCAACTCATTCAGAAATGAGAGAAATAGATTCATTGGAGATTTTAGTGTTCTTCAGTTATCTTGCTTACGTTTTTGAATGAGACAGATAACGCACGCTCTCAAGTAGAAAGATCTGCCATCAACCTTTGGATCAGCTCGTAAATTTGTTCGTAATTCAGCCAAGTTGCAGAAAGACATTTGAATTGAAACTGAAAAATATCTATACAAATGCATACTAACGGTAGTGCAGTATTATATTCAAGATTTTTCCAATTCGAACAATTGATATTTTTGAAAGATTGTAATTTCTGATAACATCTGTGCCTTAGGAATAACCATACAGGGTAAATCAAATTCGACCTCCATCATTGTGATCTCCTAAACTACAGGAGATACGTTGAAGCTTAAACTGGTGCAAAGTTGCTTTTTTGTGCTTAACAAAATACTGTTTTGAAACTTGGAAAATTCCGAGTATTTCCGGAAATAGCCGGAAAAAACTGGATTTTCGTTTTCATTTTTTTCTAGCGCTATTTGACAACATAGCTTAAAACCAAAAACACATTTTCATTGATACTTTTCTAAGCTACACGTTTTCATGTTCAGATTTACTATCCGACGTTTCGTTTTCTGGCAATCATCAACTTTTTTTTCTATTATGGGCGCCATATTGTTTTTTCATACAGAGAAATAGTGCTTCTCATTTTGATTTCATTGATGCATGATTTGTTATGATTTGCTTTTCTTAAACCACATGTATTAAAGAAAACTTCATCTGAGATGGTCATATCTCCATCGAAAAATTTTATTTAATGGACGTTAGTTGTCAAAACTCATCAAACATCATGAGTTTGCACAAATACTTCAGCCGCCGAAATATCCTCATTCTCAAATGAATAAAAACGGTATGTGTTGAAACTTTATCATAAATTCGATAGCAATAGTACGGAAACAGCACAAATTCATTTTGAATTATATCCGGAAAGACAACAGCCCGATAGAACCTTATTCGGAATTTCGGACAAATACTTGGCTGAGTACGGTGCGTTTCGAAAACCAAGAATGAAGTATGGAAGCAGTGTAATTTTTGGGCTCCTAATAATACTACTGTATTATCAAAAACCCGTTCCACATACCTTCAGATCGCTCGAGAATACTCTCTCTACGGTGCGGGAGCGAGTACACCAGAGATGATGGATGGGTAACTCGAAACGTCGTATATTACAACACGAAACAGTCCTGTTTGGAATCGAGCTGCTTCCAAAAAGGTGAGATTACTTTTTATGGTTAACCAGATGTTATATTCTAAACCAACTGAAACTCGAATCAGCGTACGTTTAAATGTTTATTAAACTACATGATAACTTAACATTATAGTCATATGTTACCTTAAACAAGCCAAAAGAAGGTTCATCGACCTTTGATACACAGTGTCAAAAATGTTGACTCATTTAGATATATAACGAATTCGAAGAATATATGGATATGAATATAAGAATATAACGAAACGAATTCGAAGAATATATGGATGAGTTTCCCCTTGTTAATTATAACAGCTGCTTTTTTCAGCATGACGGAGCTCCAAAGAGCTGTTTGCGAATATTGACACCAAAGATTAGGAAACTCCGGAACAGTGAAGTGGCTGGTAAGGGCACCTGACGTTACAGTTTCGAATACTTTCTTCAGAGGCACTTTAATAACAGAATCCATCGAGAGCAAGAATTTGACACAGTGGGTAAACTTAGAGAAAATATCATCACGCAATTCGGGTCTATCAGAAGAAGGGATACTGTTAGGGCTGTTCTTAATTTGAGACGACAAGCTCGCTTATGTATTCAAGAGGAAGGCCATCTTTCGAATACTTGTTGTAATACTTTCTGTACATCATCAACAAGCTCATGATTTCATTCTTGCTTTTGCAAACGCACCAAAGGTACTCAGCCAAGTGTTTGTCCAAAATTCCGAATAATGTCCTATCTGGTTGTTGTCTTTCCGCATATAATTCAAAATAAATTTGTGCTGTTTTCGTACTATTCCTATCAAATTTATAATAAAGTTCCAACATATCTCGTTTTTTTTCATTTGAGAGTGAGGACATTTCGACTGAAGTATTTGTGCAAACTTACGATGTTTGATGAGTTCTGGCAACTAGTGTTTATTAAACAAAACTTTTCTTTCTTCGTGTGACATAGAGTCGTAATCGTCTTGAGGAGTTTAAAGATGTGCTCATGAGGCATTGAAGACGAGTATTTTTGACTCGAAACTTCGAAAAGCACGTTTTAACGAGTTATTGGTGAATAATTTGAAGAGGATGCTTAAAGAATTCCATAAGTGACCATTAATGTTTGGCAAATCAACTTTTGTTTTTGATAATACGAATACGATTTGACGAATAGCTCCGAAACCAATTCAAAAAATTTCTAGTGTTTCCATAAGCATGGAGTTCAGCAGTTGACAGAAAGCGATTAACTGAATCAAATGATTTGGAATGATTTTTGTAAATAGAATCATTTTGTAATGTGTTATCTAAGGCATAGTGATGTTATTTCGATAATTCAATATATTAATTAATATTGATTCATTTTGTATGAGTTCATGCTATTTTTGAACTTCCAAGCTCATTTTTTGTAACCAAATAGTCAAAAGTTTCGGAATTCTGATGCTTATTCCTCTAGTTTTCAATATCTTTTACATAATTATACTTCAAAAAATTAGGAAACTGCCCAGTATTTATCGAACAAGATAAAAAGATTTCTTTTTGAAACACAAAACCGTTTTTTTTTTCAAAAAGTAACAAGGAATTCATCTGGACCAGAGCTCAATTCGAAAAGGTTTTTTAATGAGAAAAAATATGTTGCGAGGTGAGATTTAAAGAGTTTAAAGCAAAGTTCTACAGTGCGTGACCCATCTGATTGCTCGAATACATAAAAGGTGTCAATTTGAAAACTTCTCACCCTTAATACCTTCCTTCCAGTAAATAATAGGAGGAATCGAAAAAAGAGGTCTATTATATAGTCAAGGGGGACACTTTCAAGGAATATTTGTAACCCTTGTAGTTCAACCCCCTAGGAGGGGTAGATGTTACCCTTAGAATCTTGAATGGGAAGAGGTGTCAAGTGGCACTTCATTTTGATTGGTGATCAATTCTGCTGTTCTGCAGTCTTGACGTTTTATTTTCTGATGAGCAGTTTCCGAAAAATGGCGTTATAAACTAACACGTGTAACTAGAGTTTGCCTGAGATGCATTATTTTATTGACTCCTTTAAATTGTTCTAAAATCGTTCATTCTGTTAACTAGCTGACGAACGTCAACTCTCAGAAGTCGAAACTTGTGCCAGCGATTATCGAGGCCTTACCTTTTAACGTGCGATTACCCAGCAGGGTGGCCCGGCGGGGAATCGAACCCCGGTCTTCTGCTTTAAAGGCGGATATACTAACCTCTACACTACCGTGAGATGGTTAGAGTATGTGACACCGTTCCAACCTTGAATCACAGGGATAAATGTATTACGCGTAGGATTTTTCATTTGTTGGTTATTGTCCTTTCACAAAATGAAATTCAATTATTTGCGAGAGAAACATTTCAAAAATAAAATCTACTTACGCTTATCTTATGAACTGTTCGAAATGTCGTCCATTCTAAACAGCAATAAAGTTCGTTTTCGAACTCCCCTCTAACATTATGGAGAACTTTAATAGGAATTGACTGGCATGCTGCTGTAATTCGTCTTTTCAAGTTCTCCAATATCAGAAGGTTGTGTTTCATAAACAACGAATTTAGAAGGTTGTGTTTTATAAACAACGGATTTAAGATGCCCCCAAAAGAAAGAAATCTTAGGGTGTTAAATCCAGAAATCTCGAAGGCTATTTAGCTGCTCCCCTTCTGCCAATCCATCCATCCGGAAATCTCTAACGGAAATATAATAATGGGGTGAGCACCGTTCTGCTAAAAATGTATCAGATCCTCCTGCAAAAGTTCATTACCTTCTGCGCCCATTTGAGTTTCTAGCTCGTGAGATACGAGAATTGATAGTCTCTTCAAGCATTTTAGGGTACAGATTGCCAGTCAAGTTTTTTCAGAAATAATGGACCAATACTGGCATTTCCAAGAATAACAGCCCAAACAATAACTTTTTTTGGATATTGTGTGTGCCCTTCCCGTGTATGCCGTCACTTCAATAGCGTCAATTTTGTCTATTAACATTGCCATTCAAAAAAAATTAATACGTATCGCTGAAACAGATGTTTAACAGAAGATTATGGGTGGTATTGACTCGATAAGACATGATTTCACAAAACTATAATTTTTTATCATAATCATTCTCGTGAAGCTCTTGGAGAATATGCATTTTATAAGGATGAAATCTATACATTTTCAATGCTTTCCTTACAGTCCGTGATATTCCCGTTTGTTCTGATACTGATCGTGAGGAGCTCGTGGGCTCTGCAGCAAATGTTCCCAAAACTTCAATTCGAGCTGCTTCATTTAGTACTCCGAGGTTATTTTTTTCAAATTGTCACTTAACTAGTTTCGTAAAACTCATTCACAAAATCAAGTACATACCGGTGACTTACATTACAATTTGGATGTTTTCGTGCGCATTTTCCAACTTCTCCATATATTACAATCATTTCAATTTTGTCTTGAAGAATGTAAACCATTTTTACACTTTTTTACAGCCCAACAGGTACAACTGTAGGCATGATATTACCACATCGTTCTAATTTGCGAACCAATTTTTTGCCTGAAAACAAAATTTTTACAGCAAAAGTAGCAAAAAAGGATGGCTATCTGTACACTTTCTGCGATGAGAATTAAAATTTCAGCATTCACTTAATACAACTTTACTACCATCTACGTTTTACTATTAGACTACTTTTCGATTTGAATTAATTGGAGCTAATGGCTAATATCACCCCTAATAAAGGGTTGGAACGGTACTACCTAATATTCTTACCAATTCTGTTCAAACCATGCATCTCAGTATAGGCGTTCTACTAATTACTTCTGTTAGTTTAGAACGCTATTTTCGAAAAATACTCATGAAAAAATAATAAGTCAGGGTACCATTGGAAGCAGAATTAGAAGCCAATCAAAATGATTTGCCACTTGACCCCCCCTCCCAATAAAAATTCTAAGGGTAACATCAACCCCTCTTAGGGGGCTGAAACACGAGGGCTAAAAATAGTCTTCGAGAGTGTCTCTATTGACAATAAAATTGACCAGTTTTTCCGATTCCTCATATTGTTTACTGGAAGGAAGATATTAAGGGTGGGAAGGGTGAAATAAATTTATTCAAAACCCTTTCCTCACAAAAGAACAAAATACTGTTTCAGTCTTCTCATAATTATCCTAATTTGTTTGAATTGGAAGGGGTATATTTTCAGGGAAGAATCGGTTTTTACATTCTACTCATCCATCCTCACACAAGAAATGTGAGAAACTTTGAAAGGAAAGAAGAAAGCAATTTATTTCAAAATAAACTTTTTAAATAGATACTTTCAGTTACAAATTGAAAAAAAAAGCACTCACGAAGCAACTACTTTCGATTGAATATTGAATTATGCAAAACCACTTTTTCTTTTTCTGTTTGAATCCCAAACATTTATAAAGGAATTGAATCAGTTATCTATATATACTATCTTGCGTAGGGTTTCTGTGAATGCCATCTGATTCAATTCCATAACGAATATTCGTCGAATACACACTGAGTAGGACACATTGATATTTTGTATTATTCAATATTCTTATAGAAGTAGTTGTTCCGAGAGGGATAAAGCCCTCCAGTGTATGCCTGAAAGTAACTTCTTTGCATGATCTACATATCTTTCTGAAGAGTTGATTTTGAAATTAATTGTTTTCTTTTAACTTTAGAAATCTTTCACATTTCCTGTATAAAGATGGAGGAGTAGAGAGCCAAAACCTTCCTTATCTGATCCTAACTTGGTTAGCAAAATGCGCGTCAAAAGACAATATTTTGTTCTGGTGTAGAAAAAGTGTTTTCAGTAGATTCAGACCATATTTGGAATAAGTATTGAAGTCATTGATGAAAATGATCTGTACATTGATACAGATAATATATAGAAAATCACAAGAAAATTTTTAAAAAATTTACTTTAATGAAAATTTTTATTATATGAAATTTTGATAACAGATTATCACAGAAGATATTTTTACTTTTTTGAATCTCTGTTTTTATAATTATGCAATTTCAAACCACTCCGCTATATTGTTTCTCCGAATGCCATATTCCTTGCTTTCATCGGATACATCATCCAATCACTTTCGATTATAGTATAAATAATCTGACCCCACATTCTACTTCCGAAACCAAAGTTCTAGGTGTAATACTAGACTCCACACTTACCTATAAATCACACATGCCTATAGAGGCACGCAGAAAACATACAGACAATTGTTTCGTTTAAAATTGTCAACGAATAGAGTACCAGCCCTGAGATTTTCTCCAAATTATCTCTACTTGTCCCCAGTCGTTCAACTAGGCAGTTGCAAACCTTTTATGTTTTTTCTTCACAGATTCAATTACTCATACAACAGCTTTATTCCCAGAACTCTTCGATTAGCCAACTCCTTGAATAACCTTCAAATCTTCAAAATATCGGTTCATATTGTTATATCTTTTACATTTTTTCTTAATTGATCTATATTTTATCTTACCATTTTGTAATTATTATTCCGCCCGTATATATAAATAAATAAATGAATATTTGACCTTATATTTCGAAATTTTCAGATTTTTCAATGTCTTGTAGAATAGCTATGTTGAACTCTCTATTCATGTAAAAAATCAAATTTGTGTGTTTCAATTTGGATTTTGCCAAATTAATAATGGTGCAAAGTTTGAGTGTGTACAACACTGATGTCTAATATGTTTTCTGATTTGTAATTGGTGGGTGTTTCCTCAAAATCCCATTCGAAAATATATTTTATGAATTTATTCTTCCGCATTTCAGGTGGTTCAAGTAGAGCGTTCGATGCCTGTCCCCAAACTGGTATTATATAAGTACTGCAGTTTTGCATTGAGCAAGCCAAGAACTTCAAGAACTTTTAAAGTTACCTTGGAGATTGTAAAGATTGGAGTTCAAAGCAATTATGCGTGTTATTAACCCACAAACCATCTGAGTTATTATTGTCCGTGATCTTCGGGGAGAACATAGTAGAAACCTCACCAAAGCAACATCTAGATTTTTTGCTATCCTTGGGAGCCGTCTGATTTGTCCATTTCTTCCAAGTCTCCGTAAAGTACTGCAGTCTCGTGAGCTCATTATGTTTTCCCCATCCCTTTCAAACTCCCAACCTGATAATCTTGTTTCCTTCATTAGTATGTGTCGAATCCTTGTGTGATTTTTGTCATATTCTTTTGGACATAATGGGGGTTGCTAAAGATTGCTTGCATCCTATGGTGAACCTTACATTCGCATAAAACATGACCGACTGTTTCTGTGTTTCTTTTTTGTTTAGGTGTTCATTCCTCCACGTATTCCAAATTATCTATTTTGTCCGATCTGTCATAACTCGGAGAATTTTACAGTCTGAATTGGCTCACTCTTGCTGCCAACACTATTACTAGATGTGAAGAAGTTTGTGATTTGAGAGTGACTCCAATGCTGCTATTGGTGTATTTTCATTGCGCTTGTTATTCACTAACAAGCCTGCACTCTGCTTTGTTTGTTAATAGCGGTCGGTTGCTTTACTTCGTTTGCACCCGTTACTTGATAAAAATGAATAAAACTATCCATGATAATAATTACACAATTTTCACAAACAATTTAATTCCTAGACGCCTTTTGCTAACACTGTAACATCTCGGCAGAGAAAATGGAGTATAGGAAACCTTTATATTTCAATTCTGTGTTCTACAGCAGTGACTCATTCATTATTTGGTTGTTTGTGTTAATTTAATTTTAATAATTATCAATTTTATGTATATTTCAGGAAGAGTGCAGTGCACTTGTTTACGTAGATAGACTGTGCATTTGTGAAAAGCCAGCAGAATATCTCTGTATGTGCAGAATGGTCATGTATTGCAGTGCTTCATGCCAAGTAAGTTGAAAACATAATTTCACTCATTACATGTATATTGGATAACAAACAAATCGAAACATTTGCGTTTTCATATGAAATATTTGTGGAATGAAAACAATTTGAGAAGCGATTCAAATGATGTTCATGCATGTATTCTGAGAAAGAAAGGATAGCAGTTACTGATAGAAAATTGACGATGTTTCCGTTAATAATACCATGAAATGTACGTTGTTTCAAAAGTTTTGTCCGTTTTTATGAATCTACTTCAAACTGCAATATCTCGGTGAATATCTAGATCGAGATGAGCGCCACAAGTCGATTAATTCCGTCAGCATGAAAAGTTGTGCTTGGGATTCGATGAAGTCGACGATTGCCGTTTTTGCCTGGTCCTGATTGGCGAAGGTTCTACCGGTGAGAAAGCTATCGAAGTGCTCGAAAATATGGTAGCCGGTTGGCGAGAGGTCTGAAGAGTATGGCGAGTGAGGCTCAATTCGTTCAATTTTCGGACGGTGATTTGTGAAACATGAGGATGGGCGTTGTCGTGGAGCAAAACAACCAATCCAGAAATTTACACAGTCACCGTGAAGTCTCCATTGGGATCTTCTGACCACAAACTCATCTCAGTGTTGAGTGAATTACCGATAAACGTTGGGGAACCTAAGCCGCGCAAAGTTTGGCATCACAGATTTACTGAGTGAGAGGATTTTTAAAACCATTTCCGAAATTTCCCGTGGCTAGATGTTTGTTTCAGCTCTAATGATCCATCAACGTGTGCTTCTGAAGTCACGGAAGTTATTCTGTCATCAATGGATGCATATATTCCTTTTTCAATGAAACGAACTTCTAACGGCAAACTTTGGTTCAACAAAAATTGCGACAAGCTGTCGCCTCCAAAAATCACGCCTACCACCAGTGGCGCAAAAATATCAGTGCCGAAAACCGAACTAGGTTTTTTAATGCTCGCAACAGCTGAAAACTCAGAATGACTGAAAGCAAAGAACTTCGCAATCAGAGAATTAGGGATGAACTGCTCGCCAGTCCCAACTGATCTAGATCCTTCTGGTCGGTAGCTAAAGCTGTTAATAAAAACTTACGAAATCCACAATTCCATCACAGCAACAACAGCCATAGAAAAAGCAAATCTACTAGCTGAACACTTTGCGTCTCACTCGACAGTCGATTTTTTGGGAAAGGTACCACCCATGATTCCCATACTAAAATTCACAATGCCGGAAATTACTTTTCGACAGCGTCTAGACAGGCGAATTTTGAAACAGCTCGATATCAACAAGGCGTCTGGTCTTGATAAAGTGCCTGTCATCGTACTTAGAAAATGCGCAAATGAACTCGCACCAGTATTTTGCAGACTTTTTAACCTGTCTTACAAGAAAGGGGTTTCTGCTTCTTGTTGGAAGATTTCTCGCGTTCAGCTTATTCCCAAAAAGACAAGAAAAATCTTTCAAATAACTATAGACCCAGTTGCTTTGCTATCAGTGATATCAAAAATCACGAAGAAAGACGTAAACCACCATATCCTTAAATATTTGGAAAGCTTCAACATCTTGAGCGATCATCAATATGGCTTCCAGGAGAAAAGATCAACAGGCGACCTTCTATAGTATGTCACCCATATTTGGAATAACGCAATCGAAAAACATAGAGAGTCAAGAGCTGTTGCGCTGGATATCTCTAAGGCCTTTGACCGTGTGTGGCATGACGGTATGCTGGCGAAACTTCGATGCTATGGTTTGTCGGATCATTTTTGTATTTGGCTCTCCAGTTTCCGGAAAGAATGCTCTCTATAAGTGGCCGTCGATGGATATCTCTTGAATATTTTATCATCAACGCTGGTGTTCCCCAGGGATCCACATTGTCACCAATCCTTTTTTATTGTTTATCAACGACTAAGAATCCAATATATTGCTTTGACAGCACCTTTCTCTCGTCATTTCATTTGGATTCTAGGATATCGACTGCGGATGCACATCTTCACCGGCAGCAAGAAGTTGCGTATCTTAATGAAGATCTAGAAGTGATTTCGAATTGGAGTGAAAGTAACCAGGTTCAGTTCAATGCTACAAGAACCCATGCATCGTTTTTTCCAAGAAGATGAAAATCTCTGAACCAGATATAATAATGTTAGGACAGGCAATTCCGTTCCGCTTCGATATGTTTTGTTGGGATTAAAATAGACACCAATATGTCTTGGCACAATCATGTCGCTGGAACTGCAAAGGCTGCTTCTCAAAGCTTGGACCATTGTTCCGAACCAGAAAACTTTACACACCTTAGCAACATTTGATGCTGTATAAAGCTCAAATCAGACCTTCCCTGGAGTACTGTTCTCATGTACGGAGCTCCGCTTCTGAAGCTGCTAGATCCCATTCAGAGAAGAGCCATCCGACTGATTGGAGATGCGAACATCACTTGCAATCTTGATAGTCTCTAACATCGAAGAAAGGTTGGAGATTTGTCTCTCTTCTATATAAGCTTTCACGGGAAGTGTTCAAGTTACTTGGCGCATTTGACTCCACCAAGAGCGGTACATATCAGAAATACGCGGCGAACTGTGGCTGCTCATCGTTCCGAGGTTCAACTCAGTACACCTCGAACTTCCCTATTCAAGAACTTTTTTATTTAGAGAACTGCGTTCATGCAGAATAAACTTCCTGAGAACGTTTTTCCAAATGGATTCAATCTCCAGCGATTCAAATCCAATGTGAACCGCTACTTTCGCACAGGCACCGCTCTCAGAGCGCCTCAAGGATTTTTCTGTAGTGCTTGTGTTTCGTTCGTGAAAGAAGAATCGATTCTCCTATGTTGACCAGTGCCGGCTGCTGTTGACGCATTGTTTCGTACATTTTATCGATTTTCTCACAAAAGGACTCTGCTGTGATGGTTTGGCCCGGTTGAAGTTATAGTGAATCACACCAGCCGCTTGCCACCAAACACTAGCCGTGGTCTTTTTTGGTGGATTTTTACTTGGTGGTTTGTTCATTGGTGTCCAACCATCGTCCTAAACGTCTCCTGTTGTAGAGATTGGGCAATAGTAAAGAAAAACAAATTTGGAAACGTAACGATTTCTGTCAATTTCTCAAATCGTGGGCGACCTACTTTACGTTTTAAACCATCAAAAACAGCAAGGGAGCTGATGTCCAGTTCACGACCTGGATTACTTTGACAAAAAATCAAAATTCGGAAAAATTAAAAACATCAATGTATAGAGTATACCCAAAAGTGGATCTTGAAAATAATCCATGATGAAAATTTCACGTATCCTTTAGATCTTTTATATAAAGAGAGCAAAGCGCTAGATGCACGGCAACTATACTTCCAAAGTATAATATTGCATTTTTATAAAAATAAAACTGATTTTGAGCAAATAGATCATGTATACAATACAAGAAATAAAGCGATAACAACTGCTATATAAAAGTTGAAAAAACATTATCACAGAGACACTTCACGTACCTAGGACCCATAATACATTTAAAAAATACACAAATTGATAGATAGGAAAAATATATACTATACCTAGTCCCACATTTTCTCAACTTCAAATTGTTATTGTAGTACTATTTGTACAATGTCTTTTTATATGTGTATATACTCTATGATATTTAAAAAATCCCTAGTTGTATTATTCTTTCCCTTATAACCCCACGCATAAGGATACATCCTTTTATGGGTTAACTGTTATATTTACCTAATATTTATACATTTATTGTTTATTGTATCACAAAATCATGTTCATGCAAATATATTATTATTATTATTACTCTTATTTTTAATTATCCCATTTAATCACCAGTGAGAAATACCTATTCAGGTACTTACCGGCCCGCCAGTGTCATCAATCCGGCCCGCGACAGCCAATGATTACCTAATTGTTGTTACTATTGCTGTGATAAGTTGAAGAAGAAAA